>JASDQU010739524.1:192896-242915 GCA_032191745.1 Picea mariana | reverse complement strand
ATTCAGAGGAAGTTCAAAGGCATTTAGACAGGGGGACCAGCCCCAAGGAGAATTCAAGCAAGGGGAGCAGCCCCAAGATGAGAATGGCCCTTTGCCATTGATGTCAAACGGGGAGAGTTAATCACATTGATGTGATTGATGTTTATTGATGGGGAGAGATAGTCACATTGACTATTGATGTAGAGCATGCCTTATCTACATGTTGACATCAATAATTGGTAATTGGTGTTGACATCAATGTTGGTATTGCCATCAATGCTAAAGGGGGAGATTGTTGAATCATGTTGTCATTGATGCCAATGGTTTGATTGATTTATGTCATTGATTGATGTCAAGTGATTGATTGATGTCAAAGTATTGATTGATTGATGATTGATGTAATATAATATGTATTGTCCTTGATGAGAATGCATAGATGAAGATGGATCAATGAGTTGTCATTGATACATGATGAAGATGGATCGATGTGGTTTCATTGGTATATGATGCATTGTTGAAAAAATGTATAGATGACTCAATATTGTCTTATCATGATTGATAAGGTGCACAAAAAGATGAACTCCAAAGTGTTCCCCTTATGGTGAAAGCCCTCACAGGAAGATGCTTTGCAGATTGAGTTATCCTAGAAGAATGGGTTGAGGACCCATGCTTGTATGTGGAATAATGAGATGAAGATCAAGGAAATTGTTGGTGAAACTATCCTAGATGGATAGTTCTTATCATTCCATTTCTGGTGGTATGTGGAATGTCACATAACTCCTCATGGTTTGAGAGTTATGGCCTTACGAAGATGAAGGACCCCCACATGAAGGCTTGAAGCCCCCAAGGTCAAAGAAGTCAAAGTGACATAAAAGAAAAAATCATTATTTAAATGATAAAGTAAAGTGAAAAATTCAAGATGGATTATTTAAATAATAAAGAGAAGTGACAAAATCAAGAAATGATAAAGTAAGGTGATAAAATCAAGAAGGAATATTTATGGAAAGTGGTTAACTCTAAAAATAAGGAACATAGGTTAAGTGACCTAGAAATGGGTTAATATTATTTAAATGATAAATTAAAGTGACAAATTCAAGGTGGATTATTTAAATAATCAAGAGAAGTGACAAAATCAAGAAATGATAAAGTAAGGTGACAAAATCAAGAAGGAATATTTAAATGATAAAGTATTGGAAAACTTTCTATTTATGGAAAGTGGTTGACCCTAAAATAAGGAAAATAGGTTAAGTGACCTAGAAATGGGTTAAGTGACCTAAAAATGGGTTAAGTGACCTAGAGGATGAAAGTATAAATAATATAGAAATGGTCTCTTGTAGATCATCCTTTTTGTGGATCAATGGAGAGCTTCTTGTGAGAATATCTTTTGGAGTATTGATGGAGAGTTTTTTGAGCATTTTTGGTGTGGAACACTTGAGAATATTGAATATCTATAGGTGACTGAGGTAACCAAGGATATATAAGCTGAAATTCTGAGGAAAGTGAAGAAAAGAAGGCCGAAATGCAAGGAAGGATCAATTCTTTTGATGGTGCTTTCTAAGGTATGTTATTTACAGATCATCTCACCATTTTCGCTATAACTTTTTTTCTATAATGATTCAGATCCTAAAATTGATATGCAAGTGAGAAAACATATCCAAGTATCTAGGGTTAAAAATTAATCTTATGGGTCGTTTTATTTTTGGAGTTACACTTCGTGGAAAATAAGGTTTGTGACCAGTCCTGAAACTAGTCAAAAACAAGTGTTTCGGGTAAAAACGTCATAACGTCTTCATAACAGATCTAAATTTAGTGAGACCAATTGTGTTGGTTATATTACAGTCTATAGTATTCCGTGGAATAATTTTAGATCGATTCAACAAATATTCCATGCAGGGCACACTCTACAAGGTCGCTCTCTAGAATAATCCAGAATTCAACAAGGTATGCCATTTTTGCTATACCTCCTTTTCTAAAAGGTTACAAGTAGTGCCACTCAGAGGAATTTCATAAAACACACTCAAGAAAATTTTGTATCAGTTTCATATCTTTATTCATTACAGGTACAAAGTTATGATTATTTCAAGTTAGGGTTGTTGACTAATCCAAAACTAGTCATGGTTGAGACAAACAGTTGATGAGTTGGCACATACATGAGGTGTATAGTTGATGATGTTGGTACATATTGATAATTCATTGTTGATGAGTAGTTGAAACATGATTGGTATATACTTGGTGTTAGCATCGAAATTCACTCCTGGATTGCTTGCAGGAGCAGAGCCCGACACCCATCAGTTTTATGTCACGATAGTTTAAATGGATGATCAGACGGGTAGAGACTCGAGGAGATATCACTCTAACTCAGGGACTGGGTCTGATACATAAATAAAAAATGAGGTCTTGACCTAACTTCAGCCAATGGGTTGATTAAAAGATGAACAGGTGGAAGACTTAGTAAGAAAGGTGAACAAACAACTTTGGGCAATAAGCTTTCGGCAGTTTGCAGAAGAAAGACGCTGAATGTAAGATCCGCTTGGTTCAGGGTCTCAAGGAACTGAAAGTGGACTTGACTGGATCCTCCAATTCCAAGTCACTCAGCGCTGGGAAAATCACGAGGACCGATTAGGGACAGCGCAACTATTACAGTGATCCATTACAACATCATCCTATATGATCAGGAGCTCAGGACCAAGTGTCATAAAAATGCTCAAAATTGAACTTGCTCAGAAATGGTTGATGTTGGAACGACGGGATAGGTCTCGTCGATACGAACCTGCTGGCACGAACGGCATGCAAAACCGACTCTGCATGAGAAAGTTATCTCAGTCAGAAATTTCTAATTTCATTATAAAATTAAAAAAAATATAAATATATAATGAAATTATAAAAAAAAAGAAAAATGTAAAATTAAAAATAAAAAACTATATACAATGGGTTTTAAAACCAAAAATTTTAGGTGGGCGCGTTGGCCGCCACCTAGCATTAATATTTATATATAGTTTTTATTAAAACTTTGGTGGGGCGGAGTGATAGTAAAATTCATTTTTTTAATGCGCAAAACAAAGAGCTGAAGGGATTCGACCTTGGGTCTCCCACAAGAAATCCCCGCGCCCTAACCACTCGCGCTAGTGGTGTTGTTTACATTGCAAAGGGCGCCTTTTACTTAAAAGGTGAGCGCATGTTTAAAGGCACGTGGAAAAGGGGGCCAGCCCCTAAGGACCAACCACTTGGTGCTATGACCACGCGCATAACCATGGCCCTAACTAACTGTTGGCGCGTTTTTGGGGCGGATGACCACCAATTTTGGCACTTTGCTATTTTTAGTAAAGTTAACTCCCGCTACTCCAATTTTAGTGGAGTTTTGTTGAGCAAAAGAGGGAGTTTGTTTTTTGGCCATAACTTTTGCTAGGGAAAACCATTCTGGACAATTTTTGGGTCGTTTTTGGGTCTCTTCGACCTTCTGGAGCCATTGGAGCAGGTTTCAGAGACATTGGAGGCCATTTACAGGTGTTTTTGCTTCAGGGAAGCTTCCAGGGCCACCAGGGCCATTTCGGTGTGGGAGCTGTTGGAGGCTAGGTGCAGCCATTTTTGGTGATTCAAAAGCCATGTTCAGCTAATTTCGACCTTCTGAATCTGATGGCAGAGGTTTCAGAACCACTTGAGGCCATATTCACATCAAAATTCTCCATTGAAGATTTCAGGGCCACTAGGGCCATTTTGGGGAAAGTACTGTTAAGGTACTATTTCACTGTTTGATATTTGGGAAAAAGCATGTTCAGCTAATTCCTATTTCCTGAGTCTATATTTACAGTGAGTTCTGTCCTTTGAGACATTCATATTCTTGTATTAGCATTTTGGAGCATTTTAATACAAGAGGACAAGCCCATTTTGGGAGGCTTGGTCCAGCAGATGTAGCCTGAAGTGGGTGAACTGCTTTATCATTTTGGTTTCTATGTGTATTGGATGTGTTATTTGCTGCATTATATACTGCTGTGTATTAAATTATAACACATATTTACTCACGTCAAAGAACCTTTCCTCACACATGAACTTTGCAAAGAAAAACCAAGAAATTAATACATAAACCTATTGCACATTTTAACACATGAAGCAAGGTCCTGTTAAGGTTTAATTTAATGAGGAAAATGGATACCTTGCACCCTTAAACAAGTACCTTCCATTTTCAGATCACTATAACAGCTATAGCTCGACTGGATCCTCCAATTCCGAGTTTCTCTAACACAGTGTAAACAAAGGCATGAAAGAAACTGGCATTCATAAGGCAAGAAGTCTCAAAAGTCCATACATAACCAGATTAACAGTGCTTCATTAAAACTTTACAACCGGGAGCTTTGCTCAACCATCCCTCCTTTACAAAATGGCGACTATGCCTACATATACTCAAAAAACCAACAACAACAAAAACAAGACGCTGCATTAAGAGCATTGCATCTGCAAGTCTTTTGACAATCTG
This sequence comes from Picea mariana, assembly GCA_032191745.1. Classification (NCBI taxonomy): domain Eukaryota; kingdom Viridiplantae; phylum Streptophyta; class Pinopsida; order Pinales; family Pinaceae; genus Picea; species Picea mariana. The sequence continues at coordinate 238,465 of JASDQU010739524.1, read as the reverse complement.
CGCATGCAGACTGGATGATCGCGCTTATGACAGACGCCATCTTAACTATGCATGGCTCTAGCAAGGCGAGTAGATGAGCCATTAAATGCTGAGCTAGTGTGTGCAGACCTCCTTCGGCTGGTCGAGAACTTAGGCCTGGCCTCTCTGGAAGAATGGGTACATAGGACCCTCCTGAGCAGACTGCTAGTCAGACCCTCCATGACTTACATTTAAGGAGTGAGGCGAGGTTTCAACCACCTCCTCCTACCTTCATTTATTTTGAGCGAAAACCAGGCTCGAGGACGAGCCCGATAGAAACCGAAAGTCGCAACGGACCTCCCTGCGCAACTCTTTTCTTTCTCCCCCCAAGTGACCACGGGCTGTGACCCTATGCCTAGTTTTAAGGGTGCTTTCGGGATTCACGGAAGAGCGGGTCTCTTTTCCTTCAAAATTGTGATGGGAAAAATGCCGGGAGACCCTGACGGTTGCCGCGTGTTCCCCCATAGATCTGAGGGCTCTAAATTGATTCGACAATACTGCGGGACCCGATGGCCACATGATAACACAAACGCCTCTCCTCTGGGCTTGCTCTTTTACGATCAGGCGCAAAAACTGTAGGCCCGACTTAGAAGAGCGTTGATCAACACTTCAGGGTTCAGGGTTTCGGGATATGAAATGGCGAGGAGCGCTTACTGCTTGAACTCCTGAATGCCGATATGGCGCGAATGCGTGCCGCACGTCCTTCAGATGGACAGACCGGATGGTATTAGCTATATAAAAGGGGCTGCCCCTCTTTACAGGCTCGCTTGATATAACCTGGGGCCAAGACCATGGGATCAATGCCAAAAGTGCTTTCGGTGCTTCACTGATCGACACTTTCAAGTGCAATGAATGGAGAGCTTCCTGTTCCATGAAAAATCTATCCATGATATGCTGACAGGCTGCCACCTTTCCCAATTGGATCGGACGACCCAAGCCTGCTATGAAATATGAGAGCTTTCCCTCGTGCTAAACCTTGGGCAACTCGGTAGCTCTAAAAACTCGGTGACCGTCGATCTGCTTTTTAAAATAGATCTTGGACGCTGCCGACGACATTTTTCCCGCTCGCTTGAACCGCTACTTGGAAAAACAGGGATTCTTTTGTGCTACGCTTGGGCATTTTCTGTGCAATCTGCAGACCTGGGCGCTCTTGAGCCCAGGACAAGAATTATATCTAACATTAGGCTCCATGGGGGATAGAGTCATCCCTGTGATGCTCTAAGGACTCATTCTGCAGCTTCAGTGCCTTGCTGTTGGGCTATGGAGTCAAGCTCAAACCTCCTGATGAGAAATATATGCCGAAAAGTAAAAGCAAAAAAAAAAGATACATGCTCAAAGAGCTTATTTATATACAATCCTAAACTAATGAAATAGTTTTACATGGGGCTAGGTGAAAGAAATCTTCCACCATAGCCATTCAAACAGCTTCCTGGATAGAAGCTCCTTCCTTCTGTCAATGATCATCAGTAGATGGTGTAGCCGTGATAGCAGAACGGTTACACTCATCAACTCCTCCTTACAGGTTGGAGTTGAGATGAGATAGGGTGGCTCCAAGGTATAGGGGAAATGCCACTCCATGTATTTGTTGACAGGGTCATCGAATGAGTGGCCATTTCTAAGGAATTGGCGACATACAACCTCTTCTGCTACACAGTTGTTCACAAGCGGCTGAATGTATCTGATAACCACAGGTGGGTAAATAACTGAAGTAGGTTCGCTAATCTCAGGTGGTGTCTTCTCACTGACTGGCTCTGAACAAAAGGCAGACTGCCCTTCTGGTTCTTTTTCCTCTTTTGGTTGGCTCTCCTCCAGGTCCGATTCATATTCATCATAAATAGGGACCATGGGGTGATTCTTCTTGCTGACTGGCTCTTTAGTATCTTTATAGTGATAAAATGTAGGGTAAGCTTTCCGCTCATCATCACTATAATATTCATCAAAGAGGGGCTGACCCTTATCTCTATGATTCTCCTCTATGATGGTGATCCCATCAAAAATATCCGCTTCATGGACAGTGGGACCTGCTGCTTCTAGCTGCTCGCACGTACTCTTTTCCTCGTTAATCCCAGGTAAACATATATTGTGAGAAACTCCCTGGAGAAAAAGAGAGGAACCCTCTTCCACAATAATCTCTTCTTTACAAACGGGAAGGTCTCCGTCCTCAGAAACAGGGTTGCTAGGAATATCTGCTTCAACCTGACATTTAGGTGAGCCATCTACCATGGACCACATTTTCTCTACAAACTCATGATCTCCAAAAGAGGCGTGTTGATCTTCATGAACATCTAAAAGAACAGACGCACCTGATATGACATCAGATGCTTCCATTCTCGAGCTAACACCACTCATATCATTCAACACCTCAATTTATTCATAGCAGATGATTCCCTCCACAGTAAGGGCTTCATCGTAGACATGGTCTGTAGGGTCAAAAAAGCCTTCACGAAGCAAAGAAAACTCCTCACAACAATTTTCATACAAACAATCCGCTGGATAGTAATCTTTACAAAAAGAATTGAAAGTTGTATGAAAACCCGTTAAAGAGTGGATGCTCGCAGTGGGAAGAGATCGACATCACTCAAGAGCAGCTCCCTTCAATGAATACCTGAAGAGCTTAATCCAGACATCCCCATGCGTGATATTGTGTCGGTGAATAGCTTCATGGAAGTCCAGTAAATGCTCAGCTAGTACCTCCCAACTCTGTGCATGAAATTCGGGGAGGAAATCTTCCTAGATGTCTCTATCAGGAAGCGCATTAGGAAAACCAAATATCTGGGAAAAGTCACAGAAATCAAACCTTTGAGCCAAAATTTTCTCCATATCGAACCAGTGGAGTCACCAATTGATCCTCGAATCATGGAGTCGCCAAGTGAAATATGTGCAGCTTCAAATGTTCCCGGTCCTTGTTCACCATCAAAGGCCAGATCTTTAACATTATCGTTACCCCAGGAAACTTCTCAGGCTGAGAAAGCAGCCGCTAAAGCCTTCTCAAGAAATCTCCTTTGCGTCATCTTTCAGGTGTGCCAACAGTGGCCACAACTGAAATAGTAAAGTGGAAACAATGGAGTCACCACAGTGGAGTCACCAGGTGCACAGTAGCAATCTGAATAATTATGATTTCTGATGCACCTTCAGAATCAGTTGATCGTTGTCATTCTGCCCAGGGAAAATCTTCAACTTTGTCCCCAGAAACGACGCCAGAAATGTTAGCATTGGAAGTCACTCCTGGGTTGCTTGTAGGAGCAGAGCCCGACACCGATCAGTTTTATGTCAGGATAGTTTAAATGGATGATCAGACGGGTAGAGACTCGAGGATATATCACTCTAACTCAGGGACTGGGTCTGATACGTAAATAAAAAAGGATGTCTTGACCTAACTTCAGCCAGTGGGTTGATTAAAATATGAACAGGTGGAAGACTTAGTAAGAAAGGTGAACAAACAACTTTTGGCAACAAGCTTTCAGAAATTTGCAGAAGAAAGACGTTGAATGCAAGATCCACTTGGTTCAGGGTCTCAAAAAACTGAAAGTGGACTTGACTGGATCCTCCAATTCCAAGTCACTCAGCCCTGGGAAAATCACGAGAACCGATTAGAGACAGCGCACCTATTACAGTGATCCATTACAACATCATCCTATAACAACTACAGCTCGACTGGATCCTCCAATTCCGAGTTGCTCTAACACAGTGTAAACAAAGGCATGAAAGAAACTGGCATTCATAAGGCAAGAAGTCTCAAAATTCCATACATAACCAGATTAATAGTGCTTCGTTAAAACTTTACAATCGGGAGCTCTACTCAACCATCCCTCCTTTACAAAATGGCAACTATGCCTACATATACTCAAAAAACCAACAACAGCAAATATAAGACGCTGCATTAAGAGCATTGCGTCTGCAAGTCTTTTGACAGTCTGCGCATGCAAACTGGATGATCGCACTTATGACAGATGCCATATTAACTGTGGATGGCTCTAACAAGGGGAGTAGCTGAGCCATTAAATGCCGAGCTAGCATGTGCAGACCTCCTTCGGCTGGTCGAGAACTCGGGCCTGGCCTCTCTGGAAGAATGGGTACACAGGACCCTCCTGAGTAGACTGCTGGTCAGACCCTCCATGCCTTACATTTAAGGAGTGAGGCGAGGTTTCAACCACCTCCTCCTACCTTCATTTATTTTGAGAGAAAACCAGGATCGAGGATGGGCCCGATGGTAACCAGAAGTCGTGACGGACCTCCTTGCGCAGCTCTTTTCTTTCTCCCCCCAAGTGACCATGGGCTGTGACCCTATGCCTAGTTTTAAGGGCGCTTTCGAGATTCACAAAAGAGAGGGTCTCTTTTCCTTCGAAATCACGATGGGAAAAATGCTGGGATACCCTGACGGTCGTCGCGTGTTCCCCCACAGATCTGAGGGCTCTGAATTGATTCGGCAATACTACGGGCCCCGGTGGCCACATGATAACACAAATGCCTCTCCTCCGGGCTTGCTCTTTTACGACCAGGTGCCAAAACCGTAGGCCCGACTTAGAAGAGCGTTGATCGACACTTCGGGGTTCGGGGTTTCAAGATGTGAAATGGCGGGGAGCGCTTACCGCTCGAAATCCCGAATGTCGATATGGCGTGGATGCATGTCGCATGTCCTTCAGATGGACGGCCCGGATGGTATTCGCTATATAAAAGGGGCTTCCCCTCTTTACAGGCTCGCTTGATATAACCTGGGGCCAGGACCGTGGGCTCGATGCCAAAAGTGCTTTTGGCACTTCGCTGATCGGCACTTTCAAGTGCAATGAACGGAGAGCTTCCTGTTCCCTGCAACACCGATCCCTGATACGTCGATAGGCTGCCACCTGTCCCAATTGGATCGGACGACCCATGCCTGCTGTGAAATACGAGAGTTGTCCCTCGCGCTAAACCTTAGGCAACTTGGTAGCTCCGAAAACTCGGTGACCATCGATATTCTTTGTAAAATAGATCTTGGACGCTGCCGATGACATTTTGCCCGCTCGCTTGAACCACTACTTGGAAAAACAGGGATTCTCTCATGCTACGCTTGGGCATTTTTTGTGCAATCTGTAGACCTGGGCGCTCTCGAGCCCAGGACAAGAATTATCGCTAACACTTGGTACATGGTTGGATGCACTTTTTTATGGTACAGGTTGATTACAGGTTGTTTGGCACAGGTTGGTGCATGGTTGATGCTCTTGTTTATGGTACAGATTGATATCTGTTGAGGATTGTTACCTCATCTCAGTTGGTGCTGAGAATGTAAGCTGAGTCTTGCATATAGAGCTGGTGCTCTTGTAGAGTTGTACTGGTGCTCTTGTAGAGTTGTAGAAAAACCCCTTGTATTGAAGTCCATAATAAAAATTGTACATACATCTTGTGTTCCTTGTGTTCCTTATGGAGATGATTTGTTGATGATATATTGTTGATATATGTTGCTGATATGTATTCACATCTAACTGATTATTAATGACAACAATGAGTAATGAGTAAATGTCAAATTTTAACTAATGAGTTTTGTGTAAGAGGGAAGTTTTGGGAAAAATATCACCCACACTCATTCACCCCCCCCCTCTAAGTGTGGTAGGTGTGTCCAATAGTTTAAGGAGCGTTGTAGCGCTCTGGTGCTGTTATAGCCAGAGCATTGATTTTTCCTCATTTTGAAAAATTGTTGATTTCCTTTGTATTGGGTGTGATTTTTGGGTATTTCCTTTGAACTCAAAACTTGTTTTATCTTTTATGTCCTCGGTCAGACCTGCAACTTTCTTCTTTTAATACTTTTGATCTTTGATTGGATTTTATTGTATTTCCTTATCACGAAATCACCCTTTTTCTCCAAATTTGGGTTCATTTTGATACTTTTTTGTTCATCTGATCGATTAAATATTGTTACAAGGAAACTAATGGATCTCTTTATTGTTTTAATTGGTCTCTGATTTTCATATATTTACAGAAATTTCTTAAGTGTGTTTTGTTGCTTTTGGTGTTCTTTTTGAGAATTTTAGTTTGTTTTTCCTCTTATTGACTGCTGTGAGAGTGCCTTTTGTTTGTGTGATTATTTCTTCCCATTATCTAAAAGCTTCAATAGTGAAATCCTTTTTATTATTGACGTAAGAAGCATTAAACCAAATCAATTCACATTCATAATCAAGCAAAAGGATACTTTTAATGATTGGTTTTTGGATGCTGGAAATGATTTCCTTATAATTTAGCACTAAAATGGATTCTTGTTGGAAATAAATTGCATGAAATTTTTGTATTCTTGTGTTTGATAGTGAAAGAAAGAAAACTCTTCTCCTTCTCGTAAATAGAAGTTCATAGAAAGAAACATTTTCTTATCATTCTTTTACTTCTTTGGGATTTGATTCGTAACATCATTAGTTTCACTCTCATTCACCTCTGTGTAAAGAAAAACCACTAAAATCAACGCTAATTAAAAATCAATCTAGAAACTTTTTCTTTTTAGATTCTTCCACCAACATTAGACTAGCACTAGTTCTTTGGATTAGGTTGTGAGAATAAATCTCCAAAGAATTCAAGACGAACTTAGCATTTTTCGATAGGGAGAGTAAATACAATTTTCATATAAGCATAGCTGGGATCCCCCTCTCACACAGGGGTTATCCACGAGGTCATGTTCAAGAGAGAAATGAAGATTATCCCTCTGAGGCTTAACCGTTCATAATAGTCATATCGTATTTTGATGCTTCTTCTTGAGGTCTAACTGTCTTCATTTAGTCTCAGTGCTTCATGAATTCCGAATCCATTTGGGGTCCTCTGGAGTTCTACCAGTCCACTTGTCCTCAGTTCTCTTGAAGGAGTTTGGACTTGTTATCCTTCCCATACATTCAAATTGGAATGTCAACTATACCCGCCCAAAATCTAACTGTGAGTTAATGTCCTTAGTAGCCATAATATTTAGGGTCCTCAGACAAGGTGATGGTGAAGGGAAATATTCACTGTACTTGGAATAGACGTTGGTCAAACTCACTAGGGCTCCTTGGAGGGTAAATCCATAATTATCGTGTGGAATATTGCACCAAGGTGTAAGTCCGTTAAGCAGGTCGCCACTGTAACTAATCCACCCACTCATATCCTATCCCCATCTCAATTTGATCATGAGATGTTGGATTTCATCACCAACTAGTACGGTCATTGAGAGAAGGTATTATTTGATTATTGGTTCTTCTAGATTTTTAGCGAGTGATGTTTATTTACTTAATTGTTTTTCAAGATTAAGACTGTAGACGATAAAGGTATTCATAGATCACGTAGGATGCAAGAGCTGCCTCCAGAAGGCTATATCCCTTACCTCCTAATTCAATTGAATATTTTTACCATGAAGAGGTAGAAAATATATCAGATGCTGGGAGCGCTGCTATTCCTTTGTTAGAAAATCCCGAAAGAGCCTTGGTTACGGTTGAGGATCCCATTCCTAATATTACCCTTGTGTCATAAATTTTTATCATGCCACTCCTTGTTCGATTGGACTCGTTCAATAATTTCATAGAAGAAGAGTGTCCTTGTCTGCCATTGAGGCCATACACTGAGACATAGATGGAAAACACACAAAAAAATTATAACGATGAGTACACGACTCCTGTATGACCTACTGACATGGTAAATCCACAACAGACACTTGTTTGTTCCATATGGATAAATCCATCAGGATGTGATCTTTACGAACATTTCAATTTTAGTTGACCACCTCTTGACCCTCTTGCCTCTATTGGTGTTGAGGCATGATCGTTTGGTCATACTATTGACCATCCCATTGAAAAAGTAGTCAATCCTGTTGCTACGTCAGTACAAATCCAAAGTAACGTTGGAGTCATAATTCCTAGTCATACACAAGATACTTTGACCGTTAATCTCACCACACTACCTTTTCAAACTACAACTCATTATGTTCCATAGAATCCTGTTGGAACACCTATACATCATCGAATGCATAACCCTTCCATACACACACAATCAACTGCAGGACAAATACTTACAGGGGGTAAACCATCATCTAGTGGTCCTATCCCTCCTAAGGGACAACCACCCTTGCACATACCCATTGGGGGGAAACCCCCTTTTATGGGTCAAACCCCAGTTGTCACTCAAGATATGGTAGGGGGACAACCACCTTTCACTAGAAACCCTTCACAATCCTGGGGAGCACCCCAAGGAGGTATGTTTCATCAACCTTATCAAGGAGGACCATCTTACCCTAACCCACAAGAAGGAGTACCAAATCATATTCCTTCTAGATTATATTTTGGACAACCTTTTTCGGGTGTCCCGAATTCCACTTGGGGTCCTCAAGGATAACAATCTTATCCTCCCCAAGGGTCAAATGTATACCCTCCACAAGGAAAAACTATTTATCCCCCTCAATGGAAAACTATTTATCCCCCTCAATGGCAAACCGTTTATCCCCCACAACCTAATCAAATGACCTATCCTCTCTAGAACCAACTAGGTTTCCCTCCTTTCATGAACGTTCCTCAACAACAACCGAATCCTGCCTATATTGGCCAACAACAACCATATATGGGAGGGCCTACTGGATACAATTATCCACCTCAACTAGTTTATGGCCCTATTGGTGTCCCTATGTCACACTAGTATCATCCTTAGGGTAACTAACAACTACCATTCCTAGCCATGCTGGATCTACCAGATTTATCTTGGTTGACAAATGATCCCATACTACATTTTCTTTTCTGGTCTGTAATTCCTGCTAAATTACCTTCTGACATCACCAAATTTGATGATAAACCTGGAGAAGACCCCAAAAACCATGTTATGACGTTTCATCTATGGTGTTCATTGAACTCACTGATGGTTGATTCTATCAGGTTGTGTCTTTTCGAGCACACACTCACGAGATCAACAACCAAATGGTACATTGAAATCCAACGTGGTACTTTTCAAGATTTCAACTCCCTGGCCATGGATTTTCTCACACATTTTCAATTTCCAATCTGTTATGAGACTGGTACAAAACTCTTGAATTCACTTTGTCAAACAAACTCCATACATATCTCTGATCACATTCACGAGTGGAGAGGACGATGAAGGTTGATCAAAGCAACCATTCCTAACCAATTATTGACAGAATAGTTTACTAAATCTATTTTACCCCCAATTTCTCATGACGTCACCATGGGTGGTGTTGTCACTAAGTGTTGTAGGAAAATCTCCCTGCGGACAGGTAGATGACCTCAAAGAGCTTGACCTTAAATCTAAGACAAAAAATGATTAACATGGACACTGAATTCCTTTCAAATCTATCTAAGCTAACACATGAGAAGGAATGATAACAAAAATACCTATTTATCGACGTTTGTCCCTGCACGCTCTGAGTTGCACTCCGATCCTCGCTGGATCCTGTGGACTAAACAAGATACGACCACTTCCTACTCTATTGATATTATCTTGAAAATAGATCTATCTATCAACGATAAGTTCATGTAACATCAGGCACAAACTAGAAAGAAACATGCCAAGCGTGTCATATTAATGAGAATAACGACAACAATACTTACAATCGTAGATGCGAGTGCGACAGCTTCGTCAAGTCCCCTTCATCTAACCCTTGCCTGAAAGATACACAACCTGGATAATAACAGCTTCACTGATCACTCTCCTTTGGCTGACTGTGTGTTTCTTATGAGATCATAAGTTTCATGCTAGTAATTCTTCCCCTTTCCACCATCATAGAGCCTGCTTTTATAGGTTAAGAGGAGCTTAACCTCTTGAGTTATCTTTAGAACAAGTTGGGAATCTTCTCCTTAGATCAGGGATATCTTGATGAAACCAAGAATTTTAATACAAATTCCTCCTAATCTCGAAATATCCTCTCCTTAATCTGCTCAACGGGCCAACTACTGCCCCAGATTAGGCAGCGCTCCCTTAAAAGGGGCATCAGAGCGCTAGAGCACTCCTTGAGAGGCTTAGGGAAAGTGCCAGAGCCCTCAAGGTGAGTAGTGTTCCTTTAGAAGGGGTAGGGGAGCGTTATAACGCTTCCTGATGCCTTGTAGGGGAGCGCCAGTGCTCCTAAGGATGATATAGGGGAGCGCTCCCCCTCAAAACCCTTATTCCAGAGCTCTGTTTAGGTGTTAAGAGTTCCTTGTCTTCAGTTAACCAGTTCTTCTGCTTCAAACCAGGTACATGAGATGTTTTAAGTGTCTTCTTAGTGTCGTCATCATGGCAATATGCTCGAACATCGTTTGCGACACTTGTGACCAACTTGCGACATTTGTGAAAGTTGTAAGGAAAATGCGACACTTACGACAATTGAGAGGAAGATGCGACACTTATCCATTTGAGTAATTTTGACGTGTAACAGATTGCCCCCCAAAGTATGAAGTTAGAATATGCGAACTGATAACTGAAATGATTTGTAGACATTCAAGCAAGGGTATAGACTTGGAGAACCTGACAGAAGCTACACACAAACATCCAACAAATATCATGACATATTTCAAAACCGAAGACAGGCATACCTATGCTTGGGTGATCAAGACTAGCAAGATATGGCCACCATAAAATACACTGCGGATCCATAATTGTATTGACAAGAGGTATAGCCACCAAAGATACAATGTGGATCTATACTCTGATGACTCGAACTGATCGTAGCCACGAAGAATACATAGTGGATCTATGAGATAACAAGACATAGCCACGACCAATACAAAGTGGATCTATGTAACAGTGTATGTGTTCTTTGTCCAATAGAAACTCCTTCACAGCCTGGGCAGAGCATATATCAAAGTGGTCACTTGACCCAGGGTCTTCTTACCAATCCCAACACGGTACGATTCCAACCATGTGAATAAATGTCTTGATGTCGAACATGGAAGACACCACTTGATTACCGGTCAATGATGTAAATCGTTAACAAGTGTGAGGGAGATCACCATTAATGTCAATGATTCCCAAGGTACCCTAGTACATTCTAGCGAATGTGAATAGATGAGGTGAGGCCGAACATCCGTGGAATCATCCAATCAGAGGTCAATGATGTAAACCTACTGTCGAATGTGAGGAGGCCTGCCATTGAGGCATGCAAGTCCCAAAGTACTAACTGGTTTCTAAGCCTAATTCCCAGATAATGTGTTGAAGTCGACAAGAATAGACTCGTCGAGGGAGGGCCTTGATGTATCCCCCATCAACGACACGAAACAAACATAGAGATGTAATTGGTAGATCAAAAGGACATGGACTGACACTGGTTTTGAGGCAAGATATTTGGGATGGCTGACTCTCGAGGCAAATACTTCCCTTGAACACTAAGGCACAACAACAAATCACGACGTGGACCAAAACTATGCAATGGGTACTGTGATGTGCGTTAGGTGACCCAAAGGAGTGAAAGGGGCTCAAAATATTGGCTCAGTGCAAAGGTTCAGCGGATTATGATATATGCAAATGACAAAGTGCCATGTTCAAAGGCGACTCTAAGAAGTGCTGGATGATGTTCTCAAGAGACTGCTTGGCTTGCTCCTTTCAATTTTTCCCCCATCTAGATGGACGAGTACCTCTTTTTGATTTAATGAGCTCGAGGAGGATAACACATGCTCGATATAACTCACCTTCGGTAAGTTCCTCTTCCTTTTTTTAATGAACCGGAAGAAGTAAGGGTTCGTTCCCATATGGGTCTGTCGATGTGTTCTTTAACGAGTCCAAAGACAAAAAACTTGAAGGTTTTTTGGGATTATAGAGTTTGGAAAAACACTTAAAAGAGAACTCTCTCAGTTCCTTTTTCGTACAGTAGTCCAACGAGACCGAAAAAGGGTTAAACTATCGCTCAAAAGACGCCCTTTCTGACCTTTTAACGAGTGTGAAAGGAAGCAAGGTCACTCGACAATATTTTCATATTTAGAGATTNGAGAACTCTCTCAGTTCCTTTTTCGTACAGTAGTCCAACGAGACCGAAAAAGGGTTAAACTATCGCTCAAAAGACGCCCTTTCTGACCTTTTAACGAGTGTGAAAGGAAGCAAGGTCACTCGACAATATTTTCATATTTAGAGAGTCTGAAAAGGGTTTAAAGGAGACTCCAGGGGGGTTCCTTTTTCATGTGTTCGTATCCATATGGGTCCGAAAAAGAGATAAAACTTTACCTGGTTGCATTCTCATGTATTTACGAGCATGATAAAGAACAAAGACTAAGCTCGGTATGCCCCCAGCTTGAAAGTTGGTGGCTTAGCTCCAGAATGATCATCAAAGGCTGGAGACATTCCCTCCAAGCTTCGATTCATTCACCGGGTTTGAGATCATCACCAATTTCTCTAGTAGATGAGAAAAAGGAGAAGGGTGGATGAAAAGAAGGTTCAAGAGAGGTGAGTGTTTCATTTTTTAACGAGCTTGACACAGGAAAAGAACTATGCTCAAGGTTCCAGGTTTGATTCCCAGATTACTGTTTCATTTTTTAACGAGCTTGCTACAGGAAGAAAAACTATGCTTGTGACATGCCCCCAGCATGAAAGCTAGTGGCCTCTATTTCATTTTTTAACGAGCTTACCATAGAGAAGAGAAAATATGCTCGTTATGCCCCCAGCTTGAAAGCTAGTGGCCTCTATTTCATTTTTTAACGAGCTTGCCACAGATAAGAGAAACTATGCTCGTTATGCCCCCAGGTTGAAATCTAGTGGCCTCTGTTTCATTTTTTAACGAGCTTGCCACAGAGAAGATAAACTATGCTCATGGATTATTTTTTATCATGGCTTCCAAGAGGATAACGTTATGGAAGGATACCATGTCAAGGGACAAAACTCGATCATGGCCTCCAGGAGATCTTCACTGGATGGAAGATAATCACTCAGGGAGGAATACATGTCGAGGGTCCTGATAGGAGTAAGGATATTAGGCTCCAATAAACCTATCGAAGAAATCACCAAGTCAACTACCGGATCCAAATCATCGGAAGTTGAAAACATGGGAGGTGATAGAAAATCGACACCAGGAGGGGAGATAGACTGTATATCTTCCCAAAATTCTTCATGCAGGGGAAGAAAAGAGGATCGGGGATGGTGATTATCCCAAGGTATCTTGTCAATGCGAAACATTTCTGGCATAGGAAAAGTTGGGGAAGTGTAGTGGATCGCAGTCAACAAGGAACCCGACCATGGTTGCATCGATGAAATGTCGGGTGCCAATAGATGTTGGTCATCTGACGAGGGAGAAGTGAATTGGGTAGAAACGTATGATGGTTCGACTGGGCTAAGTGGCACGGTGTCACTTAGTGCATCGAATTCCAATGGACAAGGTGCAACCCAGGGGTCAAATGATCCCAAAGATTGATAAGCTGCGATCGAAATCATATCGACCGTGGCAACATGATGTATAGTTGGTGGAAGTGGTGTAGGGAAGGTACCCATGAGGCTAGAATCTTTCAGTAATCCAACACCAATGCTTTCATACGTGATCTTATGGTCTCCCAGGAAAGGAATATTGTTGGTAGCAGGAATGCGAGCATCGGGTGTGCAGAAATCTAACTGATCAACAGCGACGATTTTTCCCTGATGAGGAAATTGTACACATCGAAAGACTGATGAGGCAACAACAGTCATAGCATAAAACCAACTCCTTCCAAGTAACAAGTTGTAATCGAGGGGAGCATCGACCACCTCGATATCAATGGTAACAGTTTTGCCACCCAATTGGATGGGCAGGGACTGTAAAAGTCCATGAGGATGAAAACCTTGCCCATCGAAGGCACGTAACATCGTTGGGGATTTATTGAGTGCTGGTGATTTTAAACCTTTCCAACACGCCAAAGACATAACACAAGTCAAGGCTCCCTCATCCAGAATAGTTTGGTGGATTTGTTGATTGTGGACAACAACATCAACTTGGAAAGCAAGTTGGTGGGAGAGTCGAGACACATAATTGTCCAGGTTAAACATGATCTGGTTGGATGACTCAGGATCAATAGCGCCAAGAGAGTCTAAGAGCATTTTACGTTGACTGGGGCAGTGCTGTAAAACTTCCAAGGCGAACATAGCACACGGGGCTTGGGCCAAATCTTCTACAATATTGCAATTTTGGGCAGCTTGTGAATTAGGATTGAAGGTAGATTTCCGGATGGTGCTCTTAGGAGGGCATAAGATAGATTCAAACGTGGGTTTCTCAATCTAGAGTGGTCCATATGGAGGATTAACCGATGGAAGACTAACGGAGGACGATGATGGATCTGGTAAAGTACCAGTACTGTTAACGTCTTTTCCTTTATCGGGGTTACCTGGTGTGTCATATGCCTTAGAGAGAGTGGTTAAATTGATCCCATTAAACATATAAATATGTGCACTCGACGAGGCCTCATCATGAGGATTGCTAGAACTGTCCCCAGGCGAGGGGGTTTGAGCAACCATGGATTGCTGCTGTGGAAAAGGATGAGTAAGCACAGCGGGTTGTGACTTTCCTTGGAAAATTTTGGCCACTTCATCACGATGTGGACAATCTCAGGTGTAGTGATCGTCACCACAAATGAGACACGAGAATTTCAACTTCCGTTGTGTTTTCTTTTCGGCAGCAGGTGTTTGATTCTTTGTTTGTTCATTATTATTTTTTGATTTATTCTTCGTTTTCTTCTTACCTCCGGATTGTTGTGAAGGCGCATATTGAACTACATTCACCTCAGAGATATAAGTTTGAGGGGAGGTAGAGGAGGGTGTGAGCGATTTGGAAACAGGTTGAGCTTTGACGAAGCCGATGACACCATCCGCATGAGATGAGGATGATGGTTTAGATGGATCGATATTAGCTCGAGTAGCATTCGGAAGCAAATCATACAAAGTACCAGATTGGGAATAAACCAAATCTAAATACTGAGCCCGAGCGATGGCTTGTTCCTCAATGACTGCGCCACCCATAGCAACATCGCGAGCGATCGGTGGTAGCAGTGATTTCGTGAACCATTCCGCCAATAATATGTCGAGGATAATGGCCTTGATCATCCTTCGTCATCATCCCCACTCATGAATGTGGTCAGAGATATGCACGACATTAGTTTGACGAAGGGAGGTCAAGAGTTCAGTACCCGTTTCGTAGCGAATAGGCAATTGAAAGTGCGTGAGGAAAGACATGGCAAGGGAATTGAAATCATGAAAAGATGCGCATGGTCGTTCAATATACCACTTTGTTGTCGAACCGGTAAGTGTTCGTTGGAAAAGATGCAAACAGATAGAATCATCCATGAGGGAGTTTGATGAACACCACAAATGGAAAGTCATAACATGGTTGTTTGGATCTTCACCAGGGTTTCCGTCAAATTTCGGAATATCAGAAGGAAGTTTAGCTGGAATGACTGGCCAAACCGGTGAATGAGAAATAGGATCATTAGTTAACCGAGACAAGTCTGGGAGATCCAGAGTCGCAAGGAAAGGTAGTTGTTGGTTAATTTGCGAATGATACTGGTGCGGCATAGGAACACCAATAGGACCATATGCTGGGTTAGGTAGATAGTTGTAACCAGTAGGTCCTCCTACATACGATTGTTGGTGGCTAGGATAATAAGGATTCGATGATGAATGAGAAACGTTGGCATGACTTGGTGGGTTTTGAGCATTATAGGTCGGGTGATTTGCTTGCCCATGAGGAGGATAGACAATTTTCCCTTGAGGATGGTAAGGAGTAGATCCCGGAGGTGGGTACACATTAGACCCATGAGGAGGATAAGACTGTGGTCCTGGAGTGCTCCAGGTGGTGTTTTGGATGCCACCTGAATGAGATTGTGGGTATGATATCCCGGAAGGACCAGGATTGGGTACCCCTCCTAATGGGTTATTATAAGAGTGCCCCCCAATGTGGGGTTGAGTGAAAGTTCCTCCTGAAGATATTCTCCAGGGTTGTGAAGGGTTTCCAACCAACGGGGTTTTCCCCCCTACAAGGGGTGGATTTATGACCGGGGTATGACTGGTAGACAGAGGTTGCCCTCCAGGAGGAGGACAAAAAGGGGGCTTTCCCCCGGAAGGGGTAGGACCACCATGGAACGATAGTCCTCCAGGAGGAAAGGGTGCGTTGGATGGTGGTTGGCCTCCATCTGGTTGTGTTTGGCCAGCAGGGATCTATATTCTTGAGTGAGCAGATGTGATGGGTCCATCATTAGGACAGACTTGCTCTAGTGTAGCAGTAGGGTTAACAACCCAATCGACTGGGTGACTCATGGTTTGACTGGATGGTCTTGTTTCACTAGGAGGGTTATCAGGATGGAACGGTTGTTGAAAGGATTCAAAATGTTCATAGAGATCACGTCCCGATGAAGTCCTCCAAACAGAATGAGCGGGTGTGGGATTGGTATCTACTGCGGTGCCAGGACGAATAGGAGTCCTATATTCCTCACCAAATATTGGTTGCGTAGACCCCATATATGTTTCGGTAAAAATCCTCTTTGGTAATCGTGGGACCTCTTCATCTATGACGTTCCTAAGGGAGTCTAAACGAAGTAAAAGTGGTTCGAGAGGGGTCACCGAAGTGGGATTCGCAATCGTAACAAAAACATCTTCTGAGTTATCTAATGGAGGAGCAATAGCACTTTCAGCGTCATATGGGTTTTCCACCTCTCTATGGTGGTCATCTTCAGGGGGGTTAGGAGGTAAGGGTTGATAGCCTTCTAGAGGCAGCCCTTGCATCCTACGTGATCGGGGAAGACCTTGATCATCCACGGGCTCAATTGTGGAGAAAGGTAGAACACTCTGAAGATCTAGGGCCAACTAACGAAAAGAAACAACACACGCTAACAAAATCTAGGAATCACAACCAAGAAAACATGACCTTCTTTTGATGATCGTACTAGTTGGTGATGAAATCCAATGTCGCGTGATCAAGTCCAGAAGGGGCGGGGATAGGGTGGAACAGTTACAATGGTGACCTGCTTAACGGACTTATGCCTTGGTGCAAGCTTCCACATAGTAATTGTGGATTTACCCTCCAAGGAGCCCGAGTGAGTTTGACCAATGTCTGCTCCAGGTACAGTGAGACTTCCTATCACCATCACCTCATGTAAGACCCTAAAGATTATGGCCACTAAGGTTACTAATTCGCAGTCAGCCCCTGGGCGAGAACAATCGACAGTCCGATACGAACGTATGAGCAGGGTATCGAGTTCAAAATCAACTAAAAGGCTTCCATGCAGTAATTGTGGATTTACCTCAAAGTGACCCCCATAATACGATCAGACCACCACAATCAGTTAAACCACGGAGGGTTAGTCCTCGTAGCTCACCCGAATGTGACCTCATGCATAATCCCTGTGTTAGAGGGGGATCCCAGGCAGACTTATACGATGATTGGATTTGACTCTCCCTAACTCAGGATGCTACTGTTTGTTTTGGAAACTTTGGAGAGTTATGCTCACAGCCTAATCCAAAGTACTAAGCCTAGTCTACTGTTGGTGGAGGATCCTAGAAAATAAAAAGTTCTAAATAATTTTTAATTAGCGTTGATTTTATGGTTGTTCTTTACGCAAAAGGGGTGCATGGAAGTGAAACGAATGGAATTATGACTCAGTCCCAAAAATTCATCAGAGATGATAAGCATTCATTTCTTTTCAATGAACATCTATCTAAGGGAGAGAGAGAGTTCCTTTCACTAACAAGCACGAATAAGGAGTGTCTTCAAACAATTCTTTTTCTCAATCAAATCCTAATGTGATGCTAAAACTTTTGATATGCCTTCTAACATACACAATCAATCATATGATTTTTATTGTTTGCATATGAATAATGATCAATTCAACACAATGCTCGTCTTGCTAATTATCTTTTTGTATGAATGAAAATCAAACTAGCACAAGCAAAATTCATACAAACAACACACCCTTTCGTTGTAATCAAAACGAAAAGCGAAAGAAAAGAAACAATCAAAGAAAAAAAAACTTCACACCCAAAAGAAAAAGTTGAAGAACAATGATCTTGACCAAAATCAAGATGAAGAGGTCTGTAGGCCTTTGATGACCTTCACCAGGGTTTTTCGTTCAGTTGAACAGAGAGAAAGACAACGCATGGGTTTCAAACTTCACTTCAACAGAAAAACTCAATAACAACAGTGAAGGAGGCTACAAAATCCAAACAGTAAGATGTTTGTTCTTCAAGCAAAAGACAGATATCCAAGCTGGAAAGAAGAAGGATTGACTCACAAGGTTACCCAGCAAGAGAGGCACAGAGAAAAATCCTGAAAAAAGCAATTCTGGAAGGTTTGCTAGCTAGAAAGAGGCTGGTGCTCTGTTTCCAAAGGCAAGGAGCATTATAATGCTCTGTGCAAAGCTATTGGGGAGTGCTGGCACTCTGTTAACACAAGGACAGGGGTGCCAGGTTCAAAAACTCCCAAAAATGTCAAAAATTCCAAGAAATTGCAATTTAAACTCGACAACTCTGCTGAGTATGATGGGGTAAGGAGCCAATCAGCTCATGAAACCAATCAAAAGAGAAGTGAACTAGGTCTGAAACAATCAAGGGATAGAACTAGGTCAATGAGGAGAAATCAAAACAAGAAGTTTCGATTGAGGCTATCTCCCCAGTGGAGTCGCCAGTTTCTGTTGTAGGAAAATCTCCCTGCGGACAGGTAGATGACCTCAAAGAGCTTGACCTTAACTCTAAGACAGAAAATGCTTAACATGGACACTGACTTCCTTTCAAATCTATCTAAGCTAACACATGAGAAGGAAGGATAATAGAAGTACCTCTTTATCGACGTTTGTCCCTGCACACTCAGAGTTGCGCTCCAATCCTTTGCTCCTCGCTGGATCCTGTGGACTAAAAAAGATATGACCACTTCCTACTCTATTGATATTATCTTGAAAATAGATCTATCTATCAAAGATAAGTTCATGTAACATCAGACACAAACTAGAAAGAAACAGGCCAAGCGTGTCATATTAATGAGAATAACGACATCAGTACTTACAATCGTAGATACGAGTGCGACAGCTTCGTCAAGTCCCCTTCGTCTAACCCTTGCCTGAAAGATCCACAACCTGGATAACAACAACTTCACTGATCACTCTCCTTTGGCTAACTGTGTGTTTCTTATGAGATCATAAGTTTCATGCTAGTAATTCTTCCCCTTTCCACCATCATAGAGCTTGCTTTTATAGGTTAAGAGGAGCTTAACCTCTTGAGTTATCTTTAGAACAAGTTGGGAATCTTCTCCTTATATCATGGATCTCTTGATGAAACCAAGAATTCGAATACAACTGCCTCCTAATCTCGAAAGATCCTCTCCTTAATCTCCTCAACGGGCCAACTACTGCCCCAGATTAGGCAGCGCTCCCTTAAAAGGGGCATCAAAGCATTGGAGCGCTCCTTGAGAAGCTCAGGGAAAGTGCCAGTGCCCTTAAGGTGAGTAGCGCTCCTTCAAAACGGGCAGGGGAGCATTATAACGCTTCCTGATGCCTTATAGGGGAGCGCCAGTGCTCCTAAGGCTGATATAGGGGAGTGCTCCCCCTCAAAATCCTTATTCCAGAGCTCTGTTCTGGTGCTAAGAGTTCCTTGTCTTCAGTTAACCAGTTCTTCTACTTCAAACTAGGTACATGAGATGTTTTAAGTGTCTCCTTAGTGTCGTCGGCATGTAAATAAGCTCGAACATCGTTTGTGACACTTGTGACCAACTTGCGACATTTGCGAAAGTTGTAAGGAAAATGCGACACTTACGACAATTGAGAGGAAGATGCGACACTTATCCATTTGAGTAATTTTGACGTGTAACACTAAGGAAGAAGCCATTGCTCATGCTCAGTACTTGGATTTGGTTTATTCCCAATCCGGTACGTTGTATGAGTTTATACCAAATGCTCCTCGCACATCCACCAATCCATCCAAACCATCTTCCATAGCTCATTCAGATGGAATTATTGGTGTCTTTGAAACCCAATCTTCATCACAGTCGGTTGTCTCAGCTAATTGCTCTATTTCTACACTCATCACTAGTTCGACCTCACTCTCCTCTACCTCCCCCCCGACTCAAATATTTGAGGTGAATGAAGTTCAATATGCCTATTCACAACAATCCGGGGGAAAGAAGAAAATGAAAAATAAACCCAAACATAATAATAACAATAATGAAAATCCAAAAACACCAACTAAACCGCCTGCTCCTGAGAAACAACCACAACGAAAACTGAAAGTTGGGTGTCTCATTTGTGGTGATGATCATTACACCCGAGACTATCCTCATCGTGACGAAGTTGAAATTTTTTTCAAAGGGAATTCTCAAACCGCTGTGTTGACGCAACCTTTTCCTCAACAATAGTCCATGGTTGTGCAAGCCCCTGATCCTCTGACAAGGGGAAATCCCAATCATCCTCCTAGAGATGAAACATCGTCAAGTGCCCATAATTTTATGTTTAATGGTATTGATTTAACCACTCGTACCAAAATGTATGACACACTGACTAAACCTGATAAAGAGAATATCACTAATGGTACCGCATCGGATCCACCTCCTACCGTCGTTACTCCTCAATCTGGACCACTTCATGTTGAGAAACCTACTTTTGACTCTCTTTTATGCCCTCCCAAGAGCACTATTCACAAATAAAGTTTTAATCCTAGTTCACGTGCTGCCCAAAACTACAACATCGTTGAATATTTGGATCAAGCATGGTGTGCTATGTCTTCTCTCAAAGTTCTACAACATTTTCCAAGTCAACGTAGAACACTCTTGGATGCCATCAACGCGATCGATTCTGAGTCATCGAATAATATCACGTTTAACCTTGATAACTTCAAGTCACGACTTTCTCACCAAATTGTTTTTCAGATTGATGTTGTTGTCCACAACCAACACATTCACTGCACCATCCTAGATGAGGGGGATTCCACATGTGTCATGTCATTATCTTGTTGGAAAGAATTGAAATCACCTACGCTTAATCAATCCCCTACAATGTTATGAGCATTCGATGACCGAGGCTTTCATCCTCATGGACTCTTGCAGTCCTTAGCTATTCAATTGGGAGGCAAGACTATTTATGTCGATGTAGAGGTAGTTGATTCTCCCCTTCATTACAACTTGTTGTTAGGAAGAGTTTGTTTTTATGCCATGACTACTGTCGCTTCATCGATGTTTTGATGTGTATAATTCCCCTATCAAGGCAAAATTGTCACTATTGATAAGTTAGATTACTGTACCCCCGACGCTCTCACTCCCGCCACCAACAATATTCCTTTCTTGGGAGATACTAAGATCACTTACGAAAGTGTAGGTGTATGTATTTTAAAAGAATCTTCCCTTATGGGTACTTTCCCTACACCACTTCCTCCCACCTCGAAACATATTGTTGACAGGTTTACAGTTGGGAGTGATCTTGTCATTGATGGCAAGAACAACGATGACAAACAGGCTTGGAAGACATTGTAAGTCCAGATAGGAGGAGCGCATAGATGGAGGACAGATCTCGAGCGTTAGATCCGAGAGAGGGGTCCGACCATCATTGGATCCAGGAGAACCTGCACGTTCTTTAAAGTGAAAGGAGAAGCGGGCTTACAAAATCCCAAAAGCAGGAGGACCATCCATCTTCAGGCAGGACACGTGGTCACATATCAAAATTTCACTAACTGGAAAGTCAAAGGAAGGAGGTGCTTTAACCCCTCAAACTCACGATATGAGATCGCGAAATGATCCTAGCCGTTGAAGCCAGAGGACACATGGCGAGCGATTGGAATTTCGCTGACTGAGAGGTCAAATGCACAAGGTGCTCTATCCTTCCAACTCACAAAATGAGAAATGATGATATAATATCAGTCATTGGATCGAGGACAAATATGGACTGTCGATGACAGGAATGACATGTGGATAAAGATTAGCATTTCGCTAAATGAAAGTTCAAAGGAAGGAGGTTACCTAACCTCGCAAACTCACGAAATGAAAAATGATGATATAATATCAGCCATTGGATCGAGGACAAATTTGGACCATCGATTCTAAGAAGTGATATGCCATCGAGTGACGCAAGAGTGATGTCACTCTGGGAGTTTAGTTTTGGGATTTTTAGCATCAACACCCCCCGAAAGTCCCGAAAGATGAAGTTTCAGGGCAGAGGATAGCCATCTGATCACCACAGATCATGGACCATTGATCCGGACAATGAAGCTCTCAAATGATTAGCGAGTGGTCATATCTCATGGTCACATCATCAAGTGTTAGAGAGAGGATCTAGTGCATCAAAGCTTTGTTTCTGAGTTTGCAACATGGAGAGTCGAGATGAAGCATCACAGAATCCCCAAAATGTGAAATTTCAAAATGCATTTTCAAATTAGGTTGTGGTCACCATTGGTGGTCATGTGAAGGTAGGAGTGTTCAAGATTCTAGGCTCCATTTCAGATATCAGGAATTATAGAGGAAGGAGTCAAGGAGACTCATGGGAGAATCCCTGAAACATGAAATTATGAAATGCATTTTCGAATTAGGCTTTGGTCACTACCGGTGGTCGCGTGAGTGGAAGGAGATAGCATAGCTAGGCTCCATTTTAGGTACCGCGAGTTGGAGGAGTCAAGGGACTCATGGGAGAATCCCTGAAGTGAGAAATCATGAAGTGCACTTTTGAATGGGGTTGTGGTCATAGCCAACAGTCCTATCAGTGGAAGTGAGGGGAAGGAGCTAGCAAAGCTAGGCTCCATTTCTGATTTTTCACGAGTGGAGTGAGGCAACTTGGAGTTGTATATCCCGGATCACGAAATCATGAAATGGTTTCTGAATAGGCATTTGGTTATAGCCTGAGGCCACATGTGAAAGGAAAGGGATTAGCTAGAAAGGATAAATTCCCATTGTGAGAAATGCATGAACATGCAGATATTCTCTCAATAACTTCCAGAAGGAAGTGATTGCATCTGCCAGAGAATTCAAAGAGTCTTTAGGGTGATCAACAGAGAAGATGAAGAATCTCGAGGAAACTTCCAGTGGAGTGTCGACTCATCATAGAGTCGAATGATAGATGGAAATGGATCGAAGACTGTTACAGTAAACAAAGCCAAAGGATCTCAGGAGAAGGGCCAATGATGATGAATGTAGTGAAGTGTATGTAGTGGGATAGTGCATGCAACGTGCACAAGGTGAACAAAGACTATAAAAATGTAGAACAAAGAAAAGATATTGGTGTTGCTATTGTGAGTGATGAATGCGTGTAGAAGCATGATGTGCAGGATCTGAAGCACAGAAGAAGAAAATAATAGAGATGCATATCTGTGAGAAGAAGAGAAAGCTGAGGTGTGCATGTTGATAAAGAGGAGAAGATCAGAAAGCTGAAGAGGATGAAAGAAGGAAGACATCGATGCAGGTAGAGTAGAGTAGCATAGCAGAACAATGATAATCCTGGTAAGCCAATGAAAACTATTGAATCACTATAATAAATTCACAGAAAGAAAATTTTTATATTTCAGGGTGGTTGGGAGGTGCTAGGGAGGACTGTTGTCCTCAAAATTTCAAGTAGGTTCTTGAATGCAGGGAGTTATAGCTTCCATCTGGTTGCATCCAGAGAAACCAGGGTGGTAGGGTGGTGTAAGGGAGAACATTGGTTCTCTGATATATAGGTCGGTGCTTGTATGACTAGAAGTTGGTGATTCCATCCAGTTGGTGCTAGAAAATTCAGGGAGTTGGTACTTCCTTCTAGTGGGTGCTAGAGAAGCCAGAGAGTTTGTGCTCTCAGCAAGTAGCATCTTGCAAAACAGAGGTGGTAGCCTCATTATGAGTTGGTTCTCATAAGAATGATAATGTACAAAAAATAATTATCATATAAAGAAGAAGAGGTGTTCACCCTTTATGGGTTTTCTCGGGAATATATGTCTCTGTATTATACATGTGTGTGATTGATGTTGAATACTCTATTACTTATTTATTGTGATCACCGTTGAGAGTTCTGTAATGAGTTTAAAAATGGATATAATTGTTTAAGCACAGTGAAAACTGATTCACCCCCGCTCTCAATTGTCCAACACATATTTCAACGATCAATATGATATCGACTATGGTATATCAATCTTACGAATCATCTGATCCTTGGGTAGTGGATAGTCCTTTGGAATTCGATGCACTAGGTGACACTATGCCACTTAGTCCTACTGAGGCTTCATACAATTCCATCCAATCCACCTCTCCCTCACTGGATGACCACCGTCTTTTGGCATCCAACACTTACTCGTTGCCATCTTGTTTGGATTCCCTATCCTTTTCTTTTGATTACATCCTACGATTGTTTCCATCAGATGAATCCATTATGGAAATAATTAGTATCGAAGAGGTACCTTGGGATGACAAACATCATCGTTCATATTTTCTTCCTTGTCTAGATGAAATTGAGAAAGATATACACTCTATCTTTGTTGATGGTGTTGTCGATTCTCCCCAATCTCCCATACTTACCCAGGACATTACTTATGAGGGGCATTTAGGAAAAATATCTTCTATGATCACTATTGAAATCTTGATCAAATAAGGTATCATGGAAAATGTTCATCTTAGTTCCAATTGTTTTCCCGAGGAAGTGGAAGATTATACCACTTTATTCAAATAATTTCACAATGTCTTCGACTTGGAGTTATGAATAAATTCCATGGATCAATCCATCGATCATTGTGCATGAGATAAAAACTTACCCAGGTGTTAAACTTGTATGACAAAAGCTTTGCTCGATTCATCCTAAGAAAACCACGACCATAAAGGAAGAAGTTGAAAAACTGTTGAAGTATGGTTTTATTTATCTTGTTCCTTTGATAGAATGGGTTTCTAACATCGTTTCGGTTGCTAAGAAATAGGGAACTATTCATGTCTGTGTCAATTATAGGGATCTAAATAAGGCTTGTCCCAAAGACAATTACCCAACACCCTTTATTGACCAAATCATGGATAATTGTGCTGGCAACGTTATATTTTCCTTCATGGATGGTTTCTCAGGGTATAACTAAATCGATATTCTACTGACTGATCAAAATAAGACAACCTTCATCTTCCCTTGGGGGAAGTTTGATTATAGAAAGTTACCTTTTGGCCTTAAAAATGATGACATTGCTTTCCAACAGGCCATGCCATATTCTTTCTACGATATCAAACATTTTGTGGAACCTTACCTCGATGATTTACCCACTCATTCGTCTAATCGATGAGACCATATTGGTCATTTACGGGCCATTTTTCTTCGATATCGATTTTACCATATCCATATAAACCTTGAAAAATGCATATTTGTTGTTGAATCAGGTCAACTCCTCAGATTCGTCGTCTCCAAAGCAGGGATTAAGGTGGATCCCTTAAAAGTAAAATCTATTCTCGCTTTACCCCCTCCAAACAATCTAGCCCAACTACAAAGTTTGCAAGGGAAAGAAAAATTTCTTCGGCATTTCATCTATAATTACACCGAACTCACTAAAGGATTTATGAGATTGTGGCAAAAAGACACTCCTTTCATCTAGGATGACACTGCTCAACTCTCTTTCAATGCTTTTAAGCATGCCTTAATGCACACACCTCTCTTGCACCCCCCAGATTATGCACAAGACTATATTCTTTATTTGGTTTCCTCTACTTCCACTATCTCCATGGTGTTTGTTCAAGAGGATCCTAATAGTGACAAACATGTGATCTACTATCTAAGTAAAAGTCTATATGGTCCCAAGCTCCGATATTTTCATGTTGAAAAGTTGGCTCTGGTTGTAGTCATTGTCATCCAGACGTTTCGCCACTACATCCTATTATGCACTTCCACGATCATTGCAGACTCGAACCCCATGCGCCATATCTTAACACGTCAAGTCCTTAGGAGAAAATATTCCAAATGGATCGTTATTCTTCAAGAATTTGGCCTTGATTTTTCCACGTCAAAAGATAAAAAATCATTGGTTTTTGTGGAACTAATAGGCGATCTTCCCTATGATCATGAAGATACTGAGCCCAATTATTCTCTTCCCAATGAATCTATGTTCCTCATTAGCATGTCAGACCCTTGGTATCGAGATATTCTTCTCTATTTCCAAACCCAACATTTCCAGCCCAATGTTTCATGCAACGAACATCGTCGTATCTGCCACCATTCTAAACACTACCTTACCATCGACGACACTTTGTACCACCATGGTATTGATACTGTCCTACAACATTGTTTAACCCACGATGAGGCTAAAAATGTTTTGAATGATGTCACCTTGGTGCTTGTGGTGGTCATCTTTCTAGGATGGCTACATCCCAAATAATATTACGTGCCGGTTATTTTTGGCCCTCCATATTCAAAGATTGTATCGAGGTTGTCAAACGATGCCCACCCTGTCAAATTTTTCAAAAAAAGGCACACACCCACCTTTATCCACCGCATCCCATTGTAGTCGTCGACCCCTTTTCCAAATGGGGCATTGATTTTATGCAATGTAAGCCTACCTCTACCAGGGGGCACAGTTATACCATTGTTGTTGTTGATTATTTCACTAAATGGGATGAGGCTATGCCTACATTTCTTAACGATGGTCATACTGCAACACTCTTTTTTTTTAACAACATCATCACTCACTTTGGTTTCCCACAAGCCATCGTCACTGATCATGGTTCACATTTCCAGAACCAGATGATGAGTTAGTTTCACGTCAATTTGGGTTTTCACCATGAAAACTCATCCCCCTACTATCCTCAAGCAAATGGAAAATTTGAAGCTATCAACAAAGTTCTAAAGACCATGCTCCAATGCATGGTGGGGACAAAAAAAACCTCTTGTCACCTGCAAATTTTCTCCGCACTCTGGGCCTACTGCACTTCAGTGAAAATTGCAATTGGATTCACTCCTTTCCAACTGGTATATGGCGTAGAAGAAGTATTACCAATTGATTGTGAGATCCCTTCGTTGAAACTTACCATGGAAGTCCTACCTCATACCTCTTCTAAAGAGGAACGATTCCTGTATTTAACCAAGTTGGACGAAACACATCGCGATGCTACTCTCATTAATGAGACATATAAAAAATGAATGAAGAGTCAATATGAAAAATCCATTCAACTGCGTGCTTTTGTAGAAGGAGACTTAGTCCTTGTTTTTTACCAAGATCACAATAAGTTGGGGATAGGGAAGTTAGAACCTCTATGGCATGGACCTTGTTAGCACTCTGTAATTTTCCCAAGGTTGTGAGGTAGTCACAGAGGCAACATCAAAACCACTTCGAGTCTTGGATCTAGCCCTCCAAGACTCAGAGAGGGATCTCTCTGTCTGATATAGATTTGTTTGAAGAGGTATTAGGCTAGTTATGAAGAACATGGGTTGGGGTTTTTAAATGGTTGATTTGGAATAGCAAGGAGGGCCATTGGGCAAATGGGGTCTGCACTTTAAACAAGGTGATTCACTCTCAGATTTGGACAAAGTTCTTTCACAGGGAAAGGGAGTGGAAATATTGGATCGAATTAAGTATGGATGACATTGATTTGAGGAAGAAATAGGTGAGGTAAAAGCCAGGCACAGGAGCAGCTAAGAATTCCTGAACTAAGCTTTAGCAGAAAACATAAAGATCATCAAAAGCTCAGAGGCAGAGTATCTGCTAATAAATTCTTCTTCTATTACTTTCCTTCTGATAATAAGAACTGAAAACAAGCATAATGATCACAAGAAAAACATTAAACAGAGAAAAACACCACCAATATCACCACACAGGAATCCTATAAAAGAAAACATGTTCATTGTTGATTGCTCATCTCAAAATTACAGAGAAGAAAAAGGTCTTCTGGTCATACATAACCCACAGTCCAGTCCAGGAACCTCACAGGTCGAACCCTTTTACATTAAAATCATTTGAATAAATAGGATATATCATCCCAATAAGTTTCGGAAGTCGGTTTAACCGCCTTGGCCAAAAATAGCCACCACTCCCACAAAATTTGGAGTTTTCTGCCATGAAAGACGGACCGGTTTTCTGCGAAAAAGGGGTCCGAGCAGACGTGATTTTCTCTTCAATGATGACACCTGGGTGAAAAATGAAAGAGGTTATTGTATATGGAAATGTTCTGGACAAAAATGTCCTTCGTTTTCACCAAATTCATCCCCAGCTGGCCGTGACAGCTCCTGCAAGATCGAGACTGAAACGAAAAATTGAAAATATGGAAAAATAGGCCTCGAAGATGTCTTCGATTCTCCCTGATAGTAACTTCGTTACAAAAACTGGAAGAGTTTTTTGTTCCTCAGCCTGTGCTAAGAAAAAAACTCTCTATGATTTTTAAAATCCGTCTCTGTTTGCCCAAAAATCGATCTGGAAGAGGACGTGGTAAAACAGGCAAAAATGGTAAATTTTTGAGAAAAGTGGTTTTTCTTCGGGGGGGGCGGTATTCCGGACCCCCCCCCCCCTCTCGTTAAATTTCGGAAGGTGAGGGGCGGTCCGGAAAAATTATGGGCCGTGGATTAAATATGGTAAGTGTGATGGAGGGGCATGAGGCATGGAATGTACGCGGGAGTTTTGGGTGGTAAKTYGAGTGGAGGGTRACRTATGGGGGGTGAGTGGAGTGTGAGGTGGGGTAGGTGGGAGTGGAGGGTGACGTAGGGGTGAGGTGTGATGGGTGGTGAGTGGAGGGTGATGTAAGAGGGATGGGGAGTGGAATGTGATGTGAGGGGGGTGAGGGTAGACTTAGGTTAGTTTAGTTTTGTTTTTTAATATTTTATGTGTTTTGTGTTTTTTTTGTTTTAATTATATGTTATATATTACGTTTTATTTTTTATTTTTGTTTTATTTAAATGTTTATACATTATAATTTATATTATATTTTTGGTTTTTGTTTATGTTTTTTTTATTTTTAATTTATTTATTGTTTATGTTTTAATTTCTTAATATATTTATTTAATGTTTTTTTATTATATTTCTTGTTTTAATTTGTTTTATTTCTTTTTTAATGTTTTGTAATTTGTTTTTATTTGCTTTTAATTATAATTAAACAAACTCTAACCTAACTATTATTATTAATAATTAATTAATTAAATAATTAATGGTTAATTTATTATTAATTAACCTAACATATTAT
This sequence comes from Picea mariana, assembly GCA_032191745.1. Lineage (NCBI taxonomy): Eukaryota > Viridiplantae > Streptophyta > Pinopsida > Pinales > Pinaceae > Picea > Picea mariana. The sequence goes on along the minus strand of JASDQU010739524.1, from coordinate 209,484 downwards.
TAGCTAATCTAGCTTATTAAACTAACTACAATAACATTTATTATTATTTTAATCTAACAGACCTATTGTTCTTTTTGTTCATCCTAAGTCTATTTATTCATGGAAGGAAGGCGGGAGAAGTAGTCAATGGGGCAACCAGACAAGGGAGTGAGGGCGCAGCGTGGATGAAGAATGAAATAAGGTGATGGGGGATTGAGCGACAAGAATGGAGGGAGGAAGCGGAATCACCTGAGCCAGGACTTCGTCATCACGAGAGAAACGCCAAAACAACAGTCGAAGAATCGATTCGCCTATAATTATAGGACCCCAACAGACCTTATATCATAAAATATGTATTACATAGAGGCAACTACGAGTTAGTCGACTACGATGGAATATCTCTCAGTGAGCCCCGAAATGGGCTTTACCTCAAGAAGTATTATGCATAGAACATCTGGCATGTGTGCTTTGCACACTATTGTACTATATACTTTTGATTTGGTGTGTCTTTTCTCTTGCATGTACGAGTTTTTTCTTAGATGATTATACTTTGTCTTGTGATTCCATCTGCAGATGACATCTCCCTTTCCCATCTTTTTTGGGTTTGCGGATGGTGCTAGTCGACACACCCAAAACATTGCTTCTACAACTTGGGACATTTACCACTCTAGTGATTTGGTGAGTTAGGGAGGAATTTTCCTAGGATCGACAACCAATAACATGGTATAATATCATGTCATCATCAGACTCTTAACTGAAGCTTCCTCTCTAGGTATAACTCATCTGATTATTAACCTATACTCTCAACTCGTGGTTTGTCAGCTTAATCGATATTACACCATTCACAAACCTGTCTTACTACGTATCCGCCTAAGAGTTCTCCATCTCAAAATATCATTTGAACTTATACAATACAGATATATGCCGAGAGAAATCAACACAACGTCAGATTCGTTAGCTAATTACATATTGGATTGGTATCTTGTCCTTAAATAAAACATTTGTAAAAATACATGAATCACATGTACATAAAAACATCACATAAGATAAATTGCAACATCAATAGGCACCACAAAACTCGGATATTTATATATATATATATATATATAGATATAGATATGCGTAATAGAAAAATTTTCTTTTAAATACATCATCAAAAGGTACATAATATGGAAAAACTTTTGGGCCTTCATGCCCATGACATCATCATAAAAGAATACAAAATATTTTGAGGATCCTAGTCATCCTCCTATATCATGTTGTGCTCCGTGAAGCACACTATTGCACAAGATACTCATCGAAGTAAGTGGTTCAGACTCTCATGAACTCCAACTATGTGTCTCTGCAAGTGGAGAGGCACATCTCACCTCTTGAGAGGTGGGACACCCATGGCCAAAGCTCGAAGGTTCCTCTCAACCTCTCAAAGTCCTCCCACCGCAACCTTGTACTCTACCACTACCTATGTGTCTCCATGATGCCCTAGTGCCGACATCTCTATCAGACGTGATGCGCCTTTGTATGCATGATGAAACAAAAATATCTTTAGATCCCTCATTGTACACAGAAAAACAACATAAAATACAAAAACAAAAATACATGACAAGGTTTAGTTTCGTACCTGATGCATCCCACTGAATTCCCTTGGGGAGAACCAAGTTTGCACTACCTCGAAAGTCCACTCCAGCATAAGGAAAATCCTCGATGAAAACTAGTTTTCTCCTCCACCAAGAGAAGAAATAAACTATAAATCTAAATGTTGAGGGCTCTTTTATCACTGAAAGTCACCCTCAAATTGTGGGAGGACAAGCCCAATACCCATCAGGTTATATGTCAATGTGAGTGAGTTTAAAGAGGTCAAATGGACAAGACTCAAGATAATAATTTCCTAACTTAGAAAAATGGACTAGCACGCACAAGCCATTGGGGTCTTGATCAACTTCAGTCAGTAAGTGGGAGTAAAGGTTAATAGAAGGAAGACTTTGGTGAGGAGAATGTATAGGTTTTCTATGGACATCAGGTCTTCAAGCAACCTAAGGAGGAAAAAATCAAACACAAGATCTTCTTGGATTCAAAGTTTCAGGAAAATGAAGAACATCATAACAATACTATAATCAAACATTCATCATAATACAACTACAACAATCCATGTGAATCATTCAATCGTGAATACTTTAGTATCAGAGGCAAATAAGATGGAAAAAGAAAGATGACTTATATTGATCAAGAAGTATCAAATCGAGTACATAGCCAAAGAGCCTGTATTCTTGATCAAAATATTACAATGAGGGAGCCTATCTCAACCATCCAACCTTAACAAAATATCAAAACTACCTATTTAGACCCAGAACTGCCTACAACCACGAGAGGCACGATTGAGTTACTGCATTCAAGGCTTTGCATCTATGTATTCTTTGTCAGACTGTGCATGTAGTCTTTTGTCAGACGCGAGCTCAGATCAGTAAGGACCTGCAGAAAAATGTGTTCACAGGGGAACTTTGGGATGATAATCTGCTTCCACGACCAATTCTTTCAAGCCTTCTATTTATAGGGTGAGATGATGTTTCAACCACCACCCCCCATTTTCATTAACTACTTTTATCATGATCAGGACGAGGCTTGACGCCTAAGGAAATTTTGGGCATTTCCAAAGGCTCTTAGAGTCAACTCGACACCTTGAAACTGTGATGGCCTCACTCTGATCTTCTTTCAAAAAAACTTTTGTTGGACCCTTGTAGAGAAAACTGGCAGGTGGATGTGGATGAAGACAATGGTGATTTGGCGAGGTTCTTGGTGCAAGCATTCGAGATATGAGGTATAACATTGCGAAGGTGATGTGGCAAGGGGAAAATATGTGGTGGCAAAGCTACGTGATAGGTCAAGGGGGGAAACGACAATAAAAATGGCGGTGACATGGAGCGTAAGTGAAACAGGTGTTGGTAGGTGAGAGGGAGGGAAATAAAAACAAAAAAGGGACAGGTGTGTGGTAGTGTGAGTGGAGGACAAGTGTCAGCGGGAGCACGGGCAATATTGGGAGGTGGTCTGGCAGTTAGCTTGAGGGGGGGCAGATGGTAAGCGAGAAAGAACCGGGGGGGGGGGTTCTGAGTTGCTGTAGAGCTGACACGTTGTGAGGGGCCCATGCCAAAAAACCACCAACTCGGACCCCCCCGCCCCACCATTAAAGGAATAAAAATCGGCGGGGTCCGATATCAAATGTTGACCATAGATCTGAGCATGTTGCACTCAACCATTGTGATTTGCATGCTCTTTATCCATAACGCGCCTAACTATCAAGTCACCAATAGACTTAGGATAAAAACATAAAGTGGGTCTCTTTAAGACCCTTTTACTTCATTTTTCACCAAGGGGTTATTTCCTAAGGGAAAAACCTCAGCTTATCAAAACACTTGTGCTAACATAGGCTCCATGGGGGATAGAGACCTCCCTGCGAGGATCTAAGAAATTTAGTAGTTTCAGTGCCTTAGTTGTTGGGATATGGAGTCAATTATTAAAACAAAAATAAGAATGATATTTACAATGGCCTGAAAAAACCAATTATGGCTCAAGCAAAGTACTTTTTCAGAAAGTTCCCATTTATAGGTCCACCAAAAAATTCAGCATCCTCCAAATTCTGAAACTTGTAAGTATTATTTGAAAATACCTCATAAATTTTGAAGGCACCAATCCATAAGGATTAGAATTTACCATGCTTGCCTTTATCCTGCTTGAGTGCATCCCATTTGAGTACTAGATCTCCCAATTGGAAATCCTCTTTTCTTACCTTCTTGTCAAAGGCCTGCTTGATCTTCTATTGATGGTCATGTGCTTTATCCAGTAGTCGCTCCCTAGTCTACTGCACTTCTACCAGCTTTTGTATTCTTCTGATTATATCATCAGGTTCTCCTTAGCAGTCTTGGAACAATTTTTCCATAGGCAAGGCAATATGAGAAGGAAATATGGCCTCAAGTCCATACACAAGATGAAAAGGAGAGATGCCAAGAGACCTCTTTGTTGTCACTCTATCATCGCACAAAGAAAATTTGAGCTTTGAATCCCATGCTTTCTTGTTGTACTCTAACAATMTTTTGATGATCTTTATAAGGATCTTTTTAGAGGAATCTTCCAGTCCATTCCCTTGGGGGTATTAAGGATTAGAGTGAATCAATGCGATTCCAAACTACTCAAAAAACTGGATCAATGGTTCAGCCTTGAAATATGCAACATTATTAGTGACAATTCTGTTCGGACAACCAAATCTTTCCATAATATCCTCAATAAAACCAATGATTACCTTGTGGGGATGGATTCTATCCACTTGGTAAAGTAATCCGTGGCAGTCAAGATTCACCTGTTCTGACCACTTCAAGCATGATGAATTTCCCCAATAAAATCTAGGCCCCACTGCTGAAAGGGTCCTGAAGCTACCACAAGCTTCAATGGAAAAGACTTGAGTTGTTTCCTTCCAGAGAATATTTGACACTTAACACAAGCCCTGATCTTTGCACAAACATCGGTGAATAGAATAGTCCAGAAATATCCATCCCTGAGAATCTTATAGGCTGTGGTTCTCCATAAGTGATGCCCCCCACATAAACTTTCATGAAAATCAGACATAATATTTTGGGCCTCCTGTGAGTATAAACATCTCAAAAGCACTCCCAGAGGGTATTTCCAATACAAGACTTGATCAATAAGACAATATTTAATTGATTTAAGCTTCAAATCTCTTACCTTTCTCTTCTCCATACCATCAGGAGGCAACAACTTTTGTAGAAAAAATATAATGTCCTTGTACCAAGGACATTCTGCCAATGGAGGGATGACTTGAGAACCTTGATCAGACAACTCAACTTGTTGATTTTATGATCAAGTGTTGATGAAATTAACCCCCAAATCTTTGCAATTAGATTTATCCAATATCCTAGCTAAACCTTGGCCTTTAACCAATTTGGTGGGCTTTATTTCAAGATCAAATTCAAGGATTTTGGCAATCCACTTGCTCCTTCTTCTCTCTATGTCAGGCTGAATGAGAATCTCCTTCACAAAAGCTGAAGGGACATATGCAATGAATCTTGAATGAAGAACATAGACCATGAAATCCTTTATGGATTTAACCAAATCATAGGCTTTATTTTCCATGACGTCATATTTTATTTCATCATCTCTCAATGTCCTACTGAAAAAGGCAATGGACTGCTCTAACCCTTCAACATTCCTATGCAATAAAAAAGATGCTACTGTGTCAAATGAAGCGAAGGAAAAAACAGAAAATCCTTAGATTAGTCAGGACTGATGAGCACATGTGCTTCATTCAAGGCCCTCTTTATTTGATCGAAATAATTACAAGATTCAATATTCCATTTGATTTCATTTCCTTTCCTCAACATGGCTGGAAGATACTTTACCAATTCAACAAAATTAGAAACAAACCTTCTTAAGAAATTAATTTTCCCCAAGAAAGACTGAAATTCTTTCTTGGATCTACGGAGTGATAAGGTTTGGATAGTTTCTACCCCTCTTGAATCATTCCTTACCCCCTCAGTTGATACTATGTTCCCCAATAATTTTCCCTCCTTCATGTCAAACAATGACTTTTGGGGATTTAAAGAGAGACTAAATTTTCTGCATTTCAAGAAGACCCTTTTCAAATGATCATAATGTTCTTTATCATATTATGAGAACACTGTTATGTCATCCAAATAGATGATCAAAAACTTATCCTTCTCTACAATAAAGGTTATGTCCATGGCTCACTGAAAGGTCTCCCCTACTTTCATCAATCCAAAGGGCATCTTAGCGTACATGAATGTACCCCAAGGAGTAGTGAAGGTTGTCTTCTCTCTGTCTTCAAGAAAGACATAGATATGCTTGTAGCTAGAAAATCCATCAATCATAGACATCCTAGATGCACCTATCACCCTCTGTAATATGTGCTCCATCTTTATCAAGGGGTAATTATCCTTCTTAGATCTTTTGTTCAGGTTCCGAAAATCGACACAAAGTCTGATTTCTCCATTCTTTTTTATCACTAGGACCAAATTTTCCACCCATTCATAATACCTCAAAGGAATGATAATCTTAGCATCCAAAATATTTTTTACCTCTTTATCCATAATAGGCAGCAGCATAGGATTTATTTGTCTCAATTTCTACCTAGATGGTTTGGTCTCTTCTTTCAATGGGATCTTATGTTCAATGATACTTGTGTTATATGTTCTAAGATATTCATATGTCTAGGCAAACACATCGGAAAACTCTCTTAATAGTTCAACATATTTAGCCTTTTGTTCCCTTGACAAGATGCTTGACAACTTGACAAATTTTGGACCCTTCTCTGTACCAATATTGCACTCAGCTACATCAGCATAATTAGTTGAACCCTTAACTTTCACCATCACATAATTCCTGTCAAATAGTCTTTCCAAAGGAACTAGTCCCTTTGGAATATGATTGATAGGCAATTGAACAATATGATGATTAGAAATTTTGTTTAGGAAAACATCAGCTTGAGGATGACTTTTAGAATCGTGATCTTGATCAATATGTAATGCAGAAAACTCATCAACAGTCTCAAGGAATATTTTTTATCTCAATATCATCCTCAAACACTTTCCAATGCTTGACATTCTCAGGTATATAAGGTCTATATTTCACTTCTACATCATACCTGAGTTTAGATGGAAAAGGGACTCTGAAATTACTTTCTGAAACAACCAAAGAATCAACCATGGTATTCTCTTCTCTTGGAATAAATGAAATGTTGAAAGCTAAGAAAAAACTATCAACTAGGTCCCACACTTCATTTCTATAAGTCCTTAGCCTAGGGTGCTTAGCTTGATAACGACTTTTGATTGATGGACAATTAATTCAGCATCCCCAAACACTGATATCTCTTCAATATCCATGTCTTTTGCAGCGCTCAAACCCAAAACAAGAGCTTCATACTCTGCCACATTATTGGTAGTTTCAAATTCTAACTTGTAGGAAAAATATATAGTCTCTTGAGTAGGTGAAAAAAAGACCACTCCAGCACCAACACCCTCCTTAGAAGAGGCTCTATCAAAGAACATATTCCAAACAAAGGTGATTGGAGGATAATATTCACAAAAAGTAATGGATTGTTTTCTGATTTCAAGAGGAGGTTCAGGAGCATCAGTGAGCTGTAATATATTGGATCCCAAATTAGTATCAAGTGAAAAAATAGGATGGTTGGTGGGGTTTAATTTGTCACTAATAATGTAGGCAAACTGAGCTTCCCTGTAAAGTCTTCTCTACTCCCCCCAAACATAGGAATGGTAGCATATTTGAGGTCCATCTGCAAGGTTCCCCCAAGTCTTTTTATCTAAGATATTGATAAGAGCATGCCAAACTTGGGGGGAACATCAGCCACCACAATATCCATGACCACACTTTTCATGGGCAACTGAAACAAGGTCACAACCAAATATTTTATGACCCCAAGGAACTTCACTTTCCTAGAGTCAAAAGAATATAAGTCATGGTAGGTCTTTGTGATTTCTGATCCAAGTTCATACATGATAGTTTTGGGCATGAGATTATGAGATGACCCTCAGTCCATCAAACAGTTATGAAGCACCTTATCATGTATGTTCAGTGATGTATAGAATCGAGGGGATGAATCATATTTATCTTCTATCAAAGGACCTAAGATGACTTCTCGATTTTCATCCTGAAGATTTACTGAATCAGTGGCATTTGAGAAGGGTTCAAGATGCAACATTCTGGAAAGATATTTTCTAAATTCTGCATTTTTTATCAACTCCAAAAAAGGTACAGGGATCCTAATATTTTGAATCTCATGCTCGAAGCTAAAAGAGGAAGGAAGTTTCACAATCTCCTTCACTTCTGGGTCATGGATTTTGACCACTAGTGCGGGTCTTGTGCCTTATTATCTTTGTTGTTGTTTGCTACATCTTTAGCAGGATTCTCTTCTCCAGTAGGTTGATCAGGAATGTCAGACTTCCCTTTTTTATTTTTGGACCTGATGTTGTATTTATTTGGACTGCTACTGGTCTTCTCCCCCTTACTCATCTCATTTAGTTGGTTGTCCATGAGAGACTCCTTGTATGCAGATTCGGTTAAATGGGGAAATGAGGAGCTGTCTCTGAGACAATGGATTTGAGGATCAACCTCTCCTTCCTCTCCTTATTCATCAATAACAAGGTTATTTTGGAGAAGGGCTTGGATTCTCTTATCATACCTATCCCTATTTCTCTGATCTCTTTGGATAATCTGAGTGGTGTTATTTGGTCTTCTGAAGTTACCCCTATTTTCAGCATTAGGGGAATTCCTATAGATCTAGTTTCCTTCCAGTTTCAACCTTTCCACCTCAGTAGAAAGTGACTACCATCTTGGTCAATTCGTCTAATTGAGGGTGGGAAGCTAAGGAACTAGAGGTTGAAGCTTCAGACCTCCCTTTTCCTTTATCTCTATCAGCCTTACTCCTAAGTTTTTCAACTGCCAATATATTGGACTCCACTTCCAGGGCTGCATCTTTCATATGATCCAAGAAAGTAGCTCTTATTTCTCTTAATAGGAGGCATAAATTAGGTTCGAAAGCACTAGCATAGGTAATTTTGGAAGAGGTTTCTATAGGTTTAATCTCAACATGAATCTTATTATACATTTTATTAAACCTCTTTGAAAATTCAGAAACAGATTCCCCTTCTCCTTTCTTAAGTGATCCAAATTCTGTAATATCGTAAAGGAAATCATTTTTATCCCCCCAATGTCTTAAGAATGCATCATCTATGGCTTCAATCTCATCAATATATCCAGGAGACAAGGCCCTAAATAATTTCCTAGCCTCTCCATCAAGGTCGTGAACAAAAATCCTCATCCATACATCTTCATTCACATTGACATAATTGTTTGCATAACTATAAAAGGTTGAAAGGTTCTCCTATGTAGTTATGTCTCCCTCACCCATGAACTTAGGAAACTAATTAAGGTAGCCACCAGCTGGAAGAGCATTCAAGGGCTAAGGAAAAATGAGAGGGGCATATCTAGCAACTACTATGGAATCCATTATATTCCTAGGGGGATTAGAACCTACCATTGGGATGTGAATTGGAGGAGAACCAGGAGGAGATGGAGTTTGAACAGAGGATATTGGAAATGTGTTTTTGGGAGAAAGGGGAAACAACTGAGGGTTTGGAGAGAAAGATATCGGGTTCGAGGGAACATAGGTTTCCCCTTATTCTAATGCAACAACTCTAATAGGAGGAGGAGTAGTAAAGCCCAGAGTGGGAAAACCTTCTAAGGTCTTGGATCTAAACCACTGTATAATTTCAGGGGAAACAGGGGTGTCAAATATTTCTCCTTCCAAATCGAGACTAGGAGGGGAGAAATCAACAGGAACACTTCCAAAATTAAAATTTCTGGAAACTCCAATAGGTGGTATAATAGGAGAATGAGAAGCAACTACTTGAGTTTTTAAAGAAGGATAATGAAAATTACCAGAATCACCAGGTAAAATAGTCGAAATCCCCTTTTGAGGGGCCCTTCCCTTTATAATAACTTTATTTGGGTCGACTTCAGGTGTTTCTAGAAGTAGTTGTGGACTAGACCTCATGTGTCTACTTTTCGGAGCCACAACTAAAAAAATGGAGTCAAAACAGTGGATTCACCAGGTGCAAGTTGCAATATTCAATGGTACTGATATCTAATGCACCTTCAGAATCATAACTTCTTTGTCATTCTATCCTAGGGAAATGTCTTCAATTCGTTCCTCAACAACAACGCCAATAATGTTAGCACCGAGAGTCACCCTCATATTGCGGGAGGATAAGCCCAATACCCATTAGATTATATGTCAATGTGAGTGAGTTTAAAGAGGTCAAATGGATAAGACTAAAGATAATAATGTCCTAACTCAGAAAATTGGACTGACACACACAAGCAATTGGGGTCTTGATCAACTTCAGTCAGTAAGTGGGAGTAAATCTTAATAGAAAAAGACTTTGGTGAGGGGAATGTAGAGGTTTCTATGGACATCACGTCTTCAAGCAGCCTAAGGAGGAAAAACTCAAACACAAGATCTTATTGGATTCAAAGTTTCAGGAAACTGAAGAACATCATAACAGTGCTATAATCAAACAATCATCATAATACAGCTACAATAGTCCATGTGAATCATTCAATCATGAATAATTTAGTATCAGAGGCAAATAAGATGGAAAAATAAAGCTGACTTATATTGATCAAGAAGTCTCAAATTGAGTACATATCCAGAGAGCCAGTATGCTTCATCAAAATATTACAATGAGGGAGCCTAGCTCAACAATCCAACCTTAACAAAATATCAAAACTGCCTATTTATACAAAGAACTTCCTATATCCACTAGAGGCATGATTGAGTTACTGCATTCAATAATTTACGTCCGTGTCTTCTTTGCAGACTATGCATGCAGTCTTCTATCAGATGTGAGCTCATATCTAAGGACTTGCAGGAAAATATGTTCACAGGGGAACTTTGGGCTGACAATCTGCTTTTATGGCCAGTCCTTTCAAGCCTTCTATTTATGGGGTGAGACGATGTTTCAACCACCACCCCCCATTTTCATTAACTACTTTTATCGAGATTAGGATGAGGCTTGATGCCTAAGGAAATGTTGGGCATTTCCAAAGGATCTTTGAGTCAAATCAAAACCTTTAAACTGTGATGGCATCACTCTGATCTTCTGTCACCTGGACTTTTGCTAGATCCTTGCAGAGAAAACTAGTAGGTGGATGTGGATGAAGAAAATGGTGTGTTGGTGAGGTGCTTGGCACAAACATTCAGGAGATGAGGTGTAACAACGTGAAGGTGATGTGGAAAGGGGAAAATATGTAGTGGCAGAGCTGCGTGATAGGTCAAGGGGGGAAACGAAAATAAAAGTGGAAGTGACATGGAGCATAAGTGGAACAGGTGTCAGAAGGTGAGAGGGAGAGAAATAACAGCTTAAAAGGGATAGGCGTGCGATAGTGTGAGTGTAGGAAATGTGTCAATGGGAGCGCAAACAGTATTGGGAGGTGGTCTAGCGGTTATCTCGAAAGGGGGGGGAAAGTGGTAAGAAAGAAAGAGTAGGGGGGGGTCCGACTTGTTGTAGAGGTGACACGTCATGAGGGGCCCATGCCAGAAAACCACCAACTCGGACCCCCCCTCCCCCACCGTTAAAGGAAGAAAAGTTTTGGGGGGGGGTTGCGATATCGAATGCTAACTGTAGAATTGAGTGCGCCTTGCTCAACCATTGCGACTTTCACACTCTTTAGACATAACGCATCAAACTGTCAAGTCACAAATAGACTTAGGATAAAAACATAAAGTGGGTCGCACTAAGACCCCTTTCCTTCATTTTCCACCAAGGGATTGTTTCATAAGGGAAAAAACCTCAACTTATCAAAACACTTATGCTAACAATATCATTCCCCAATATTGGGGATAAACTAGTCCATCTCTTCATCTGTGGCTCGGTCATAGGACTTGCTATCAATGCAACTTGTGGTTGCATCTGGGGAACTCGCTCCATGAAGAATGAAAATAGGAAAGATCCATATCCAAACTTCTTTTGTTGACTTTTCCTACACTTTGATATATGTTCCTTCACATTTCGAAGGAACCCTGTGCTCCAGTTAAACAACCTGGGCTCTACACATTGTAAAGCATACAAAATCTATGATTTCAAAGCTAGATGAGCGCTAGTAATACCCTCAAATTTGGCCATGGAAAATAGAATCGACCAAAGTGCCAAGTCCCTCACATCTTTGATCATGATTCACCCACCTACCAATCAAGATCCTGGTATACAGTTCTCAACAACATATGCCTCAGTTGGGTGAGGAGTTTCTCGATGTATGGACAAGAGGATAGGATCCCCTCTCCTCAAGAATACCATAAAAAATTACACATCATCAAGCTCAATATCAGGAATGTGTGGCCCAATGTGAAATGCTTGTTCGACATCATCCCACAAACCGATCAGGTACTCAAGTAATAGTACCTCTTTCCTCATATTTTGGAGTTTAAATTACTTGAGTAGTCCACAATTTTGCAAAGATTCCCTTGCTTGAGGGATTTTTAAAGAGACAATGTTATCAAACTCATGTTTGCATTATTTCCACTCTATCATGGCTAAATGACTAGTGAAATCTGCAAATACAACCAATTAAACATCTTAAGTCAACTTTTTATGGGAGAAAATTGTGTCTTTTGAGCCCAAAATACAATTTTTCTTTTTTAGTTCTATGCCAACACTCTCTTAAGTCTACCCATAGAATGCTAGTACTCCCTAGGCATGTGCACTGAGGTGCTGATATCTCAATCAACACTCCCCTCATCCTTTTTACGGAGCGTCGATCTAGTTCGATGCCTAGGGCTTCCCAAGGAGCCTAGAACACCCTCAATATAAGCTAAAAAACAAAATTGAACCATAAAAAATGATTAGAAAGGCAAGGTGACAAACCTATTCCAGACATAACTGAAAATGGTTGACTACAGCTCCTGTACTCATAGCTCAAAAATTGCCTCCCAAAGGTGCAAAATTCCAAATTTAAAACTTGGTAAAAATCGATTGGTAAATGAAATTCTTAACCTATTTTACTATTTGATAGGTTTGAATTTTTCTATTTCTTACTAATATAAAGTTATTTTTTGGTTTTTTAATCTTTTTTAGGAGTAACTAGTGCTTTGGGCCCAATATTGTCTGTATTTACAGGTTTTTAAGCAGTATCGTTTCGACAACCTTGTGACACTGATGAGCATAATCTTTGTTCTTTCTTGCGCTTGAAAAAACATGAGAATGTAACCGAGTAGACTTTTATCTCTTTTTCGGACTCATAAAGTTTACATGAAAAATGAACCCCCTAGATTCATCTTTAAGCTCTTTTCATACTCTCTAAATATGAAAAGATCATCGAGTGATCTTGCTTCCTTTCACGCTCATTAAAAAGGTCTTGAAAGGGCATCTCCGGAGTAGTAGTTTATCTCTTTTTCAGACTTTGGACACTAAAATTACGAAAATTGACAACCTTGGAGTTGCCTTTAAGTTCTTTTCAAGAATCCCTAAACATGAAAAACCGTCGAGTTTTCCTTCTCCGGACTCGCTAAAATCACACATTGAAGGGCCCATATGGGACCAAACCCTTACTTCTTCTAGTTCGCTAAACAAAGGAAGAGGGACTTACTGAAGGTGAGTTATATTGAGCATGTGTTATCCTCTTCGAGCACGTAAAAACAAAAAGAGGTACTCATCTATTTGGATGGGGGAACAAATTGAATGAAGTAAGTTAAGTTATCTTTTAGAATTATTACGAATCACTCTTGTAGTCACCCTTGAAAACGACACTTGTTTCCACCTGAATTTTTAACACTTGGATAATTCGCTAAACCTCTACATTGAACAAATCCTATGAGTCTTTCCACTCCTTTGGGTCACCCGATGAATGTCACAATATCCATTGCATTATGTTTTGGTCCATGTTATGTTTATGATGCCAGGTTATGTTATGCATTAGTGTTCAAGGGAAGTATCCACCTCGTGAGTAAACCATCACAAATTTCCATTTTCAATACCCATGTCAGTTCATACTCATTCGATTCACCATATTACATCTCTTTCCTATGTCATTTTCGTGTCGATGATGGGGAATAAATCAAGGCCCTCCTTCGACAAGTCTTTTCCTTTCGACTTCAACACATCATCCAGGAATTAGACTTAGAAACCAGTTAGTACTTTGGGACCTTGTAACAACCCTAATTGGATACATGCTTAAAGATTATTAAGTAATATTTAATTAAAGAAATTAATTGTGGTTAACTGAGTAATAATTCAAACTACAGATCACATTTAATGACCTGTGAAATAAAATTAAAAGATCAATGAAAAATGATATAAAAATGGTGGCGTATGCAGAGAGGGATAGCCATGGATCCCGAGAATATAAAACATTAACTCATGACGAAGGATGGAGGACAGAGGGTGGTTGAAGGAGTAAGTGCGTGAGTCGACAGGGAGGAATAAGGGATGGGAAGAGGGGGATGTGCGCACCATTCGACGGGAGGGGATGGAATGGATGCTTTGGACGGTTGTGTTTTGCTGTGAGCAGCGTGTTTCTGTGCACTATGGTATTTTGTGAACTTTTGGACTACTGGGAGTAGGGAGTTTTGAGACTGTGGCTTTGATCAGGGGAGGCACTGAGTTGCTGGAGGTTTTGGTCATGGAGGGCCAGGATATCCGTAGATATCCTGGAGCTAGGTAGTTTTCCTAGTTGGCAGGGAGGACAGTAGTTTTGGGCAGTTATTTTCCTGTTTGTAGCAGGGTTGATCTGTGTAGCAGGGAGCAGAAAGGCAACAGCAAAGCAAAGGGGCAACAGAAATCAGCATCAGATCCAGGTACTTGTTAAGTTATGTATTTATTTCTTTCTGTCACGATTTCAGTATTTATTGAGAATTCTAAGTTGCTGAAGTTGCTGTCATGAAAATCAATATTATTCTAGGAAGTTGTTCTTTCAGTTTACTTAATAAAAATGTTTATGAAACTTAATGATGTTTAGAATTATATGGGCATTACATATGGTATCAGATCATGTTAGTTCAAAATCTGGGGCCTAAGGGCCGAAACCCGGAGTGTTAACTCCAGCCACGCTTAACCTGTAAGAGATACACGTTCAGTTTGATTAAATGGGACTGATACATGATACAGTGTAGTATCCAAGCTATTAAGCACAAAAAAGAGAAGTCATAGCTTAATTTTTTGAGCAATGTTGTTAATGAATTTTCGGGTAGAATAGACACTTGAAATTGATAAAAATGTTGAGGGAAAGTTCTGTCTAAGGCTTGAAGTTGGTAAGAATTAATGACTACACGAAATGTACCAAATAAAACGAAAAAGGACATTTTCAAGACCTTGAGAAGGCCTACTTCATTCCAAACTTACCTAAATGAGGAACTGCCAATGCACAGTCGGACAAAGAAAATTTAAAAGACTTGTATTGCACGGGAATAGTGTAAACTGGTTTCTTGTATTGACCTCGGTGAATTTTAAATAATGTAAAATCTATTGAACAATAGACCAATATAAATGTTAAATCGTGCCAAGAGAACGGGCTATTACGTGGGAGAATGGATCTGAGCCATCAGATCTCAGATAGGAATCTCGTCAGTCGTTATATCATCAGAAGTTGCGCATGGTTTAAGTCCTAATGTGCAGAGGAGGAGCCCACAGAAAAGGAGACCGACAGCCGTCGGATCTCACATAGAAAACCTGTCAGCCGTAGGATCGGGAGGACATGCATGGAGTTTAGCCTCTGGAGAGGGAGCGTGCAGGAGAAATGATTTGAGCCGTCCGATCCTAGATCATGGCCCCGAAAACTATCAGATCTATGGAAGTTGCATGATGTTTAGCAGTCGGATATTGGCCATCGGGAAATCGGAGTTCTCGAGGTCATCTACATTGGGACACCAATCGCCACGATATCCTGACGGGGATCTGGACCGTCCATTGGGTGAGGACACGTAGCGTTGATCAGCACCATCGGTGTTGGTGCATCGGGAAATCGACGTTCCCGTGGACAAGAGATCGGGAAATATCGGTTGAAAATCCCGACGAGATCTAAGCCGTTCGTTCACACGGGACAGGTGTCAGGGATCAGACGAAAGTCGCAAATCAGGAAATCGAAGTTCCTGAGGACAAGGAATTCAGGACATCGTAAGTCTCGAAACCTCGAGAGTAAATCTAGACCATCCATCTGCAAGGACAGGTGGCAAAGGATCGGGCGCTGTCGGAGTTTTGTTCATCGGAGAATCGGGGATTCCGGTGACAAGCGGTTTATGCATTGAGAATTCACGATCCGCGATATCCTGACGGGAGTTTTGAACCGTCCATCGGTGAGGACGCGTGGCGAGAGATTCTGGAGAGTCGGGGTTCAGCATATCAGAGTTTCCGGAGTCGTGAAACTCTTGCACAATGGAATCGCGATACGCGATTTCCCGACACAATCACAGCCGTCCATCTGTGGGACAGATGGCAACCATCGGTGTTTGGCCCATCAGGAAATCGGGAATCCCAGGGACATGATGTTTAAGCACTTTGGATTCGTGATCCACGAAACCCCGATGAGTGGGGGCCAGCTGTTAGCATAGCAAAGGTGGAAGACAGTTCCCTAGTGGAGGCCAGCTGTCAACAAACTGGAGAGTCAAGATTCGGGGAATCGCAAGTTCCATGGGTGAATGTATTTTGACATCGCAAACCCCGAAACCCCGATGAAAGGGTATGAATGCGGTCATATAGAGAGAGGTCGTGTGGACCAAAAGGTCTAGTATATGGGACTAGTGAAAGCTAACATCATATCGGGATATCGGGGATTCCGGGGACAAAATGTTTATATATTTCAATGTTGTGATCTTCGAAACCCCGATTGACGGAGGGGATTCTTTCAGAGGATCTCCGGGTTCGTAATGACCGTTAGATGTATAAACAAGACGATTAACTTAAATCCAAATGTGGTTATGCTTTAGGATAAATGGTGAGCAGATCTGGATGGCCAGAGTCCACCCGCCCAGATATACGGCTGAGGATGCATTCCGGAGCCCCCTTGCCATTCTACCTTTAAT
>JASDQU010739524.1:172867-192328 GCA_032191745.1 Picea mariana | reverse complement strand
TCGAATGGTTGAGATTAATCCATCATGATCAACGGTTTCCAGGTGGATTCCAGACCCCCCTTGCCATTCTTCTTTTAATTAAGGGGGGGGGGTCCGGAATAGTGTGGCGTGTGAAGTGGGGCCCCTCCTGTCAGGATGACCACCATGTTGTGTCTCCCTCTCGCCACCTGTGTCACACCGAAACGTGTGATGGGGCTTGTTCCCATTGGCGGAATCTCTATCCCTGATGAGGTTTATTCCTATTGGCCATCCGCTGACCCCATGGGAATCCATCCCTATGGGATGCACGTTAGCCCTGGCAAGCTTCGACGGTTGCAGAGTCGAGCATGTAGATATTACAGTAGCTCGAAGCGCGAAATACCAAGGACATTGCGTTCAAATCGAACCATGAACATGTCCCACGATCACATGGGAACGAAGTAGGAGAGAGATAGAGCCATCTTACGCTAGACCTCCTTGGTTATTTAAGGGTTCAAGTCCGACAGAGGACCGGAAAAATTTGATTCAGGTAATGGGAATGTTACATATGGTATCAGAGAGTGTGTGACAGAGGAAGGACGCGTAGAGAGTTGAAAGGCTGACAGGTGGAGAATGATGAGGTTAGATACGAGGGAGCTTGAGGAACCCAGACGAGCACGTGGAACCCATGCGTGCCCAAATTCTGTGTGCACGTTTAAACAAATTTTTATAAATTATTAAGAATAATATAAAATAAATTAAATTAATTAGTATAAATAAAATATATATATAGATAGGAATGAGTTAGTATAAATTAAAATAAAGATAATTTGAATTAAATTAATGTAAATAATAATTTTAATTTAATTATTTTATTGAGTGTAGGGTTAGTCTACCTTAAAGTTCGATGTTAACCAAGCTTAGATGCTTAATCCTAACCCAAAACCGAGCCAATTCCCCTGATGGAGTAATGTCTGTTTACAGACAAGTAAAGAAAACTTACGCATAACCCTGTTTCTGAGTTTAAGTAGCACCAATTTGAAACGTCCTGGAACTCACCCTGATAGCTTTGGGTGATGCAGGATAAGTCATACCAGATGGCCAGGACTCGAAGAGGTCGAGGCCAGGGAGCGTCGTCATGGGTGCCACCCACGCCACCAATGCCATCACCACCACCAACACCATCAACACCACTAGCACCACCACCGCCATCGCCCGAACTAGCTCTCATACTACGCTCGTTAGAAGCTATTAACGAGACTTTAAAAGGGCGCCAACCAGTAGGGACTGAAGTGGAACCCCCACCATCTGGAATGGGTAATCCAGAAGCATCAAGGGATTTGGGGGGAGGACTTCCACCTGAAGACATCACTCGAGAGTTGCAGAAAATCAAACTTCCAGAGTTTGCCAGGAGTCGCGCCAGTGAACCCGCAGAAGCATGGTTGGAAGGCATGACAAGGTGTTTTGCCTTAAGGGACTATGCGTCCAATTCAAAGGCAAAGATTGCAATTTTCCAGTTAAGAGATAGCGCCTTGAACTGGTGGGGCAACTTAGAAAGACAACTACACCTTACCCCAGACACAGTATCTTGGGAACTTTTCGAGGAGAGGTTCCGAAGGAAATATCTACCAGCATACTATCAGGAACAACAAGTAGGGGATTTTCATGCCCTAGTCCAAGGGAACAGAACTGTAGAAGAATATGAGATCAGGTTTATGGAACTGGTCAAGTATGTTTCGTATATGGACAATGACCAATGACAGGCGGGCGCTTTGTTTATGGATTGAACCCAAAGATCAGAGCTATGGTAAGGATGTGGAAACCGTCTTCAGTGGCAGAGGCAGTAGAAAATGCACGTTACATAGAAGAACACATGAACTTAACAGGGGGTACAAGATCGACATTTCCACATCGCCCTGGATTTGGAGGAAAGACCCCGAGGACATTTACTAGGGGAGGGAGCTCGAGGCCACCACCTTATGGTAACAGAGTCGTGCCAAGGGAAGTAGCTGCAGGAATTTCAATGGAATCTAGTGCAGCATCTCGTTCATCGCCAATGGTGCAGATAGGCCCATGACCATCCCGAGGAGCAGCTAGTAGGGGCAGGGATCCCGGAGGAAGAAACTCATTTAGGAATTAGTCACATAACAGTGCACCAGTTCAATCTCGTATTTCCTGTTGGAGATGCGAAGGACCCCATTACGAATGGGACTGTCCAGAGTTACAATCAGGGTTTGTGCACAGAGAAGGAAAGGCACCAATGGGAAGGTCAGGAAGCAACCACCAGATTTATGCAGTGGTTAATAACCGCCAGGCTGAACATCAATCCACCGTAGTGGAGTCAACAGGTACGTTAAATCATATTAATGTTGAGATTTTGTTTGATTCTGGTGCGACAGATAGTTTCCTTTCACCATTTGCATTAGAAAAGAGTGGGCTGGCAGCCTATGAGCACGATGATTTTAAACAAGTCGAGATGGCTTCGGGGGAAAAACAAGCTGTAGGACCTAGTGTCGATAATTGTGTAGTAGACCTAGGAGTGTGCACTACCAGGTTGAAGGTATACGTCACTGCTCTTGGAGCATATGACCTAATCATTGGAATGGATTGGTTAGCAGCTCATTGATCATTGGTAGATTGTTTCGCAAAGAAGGTGCTTTGATTGATGATGAAGGAAAACCGATAGAGATTCAGGGTGTGCAGAGAAAAGTGTCATTACTCTTTATATCAACTATGAAGGTCAAACGGTGCTTGAGGCAAGGGTGTCGATTGTATGTAGTGGAAGAAGTGGGGGAAAGGAAAGGACCCTCATTAGATCAGTATCCAGTATTTTTAGAATTTCCAGATGTTTTTCCGGATGAGTTACCAGGGTTACCTCCTGAAAGGGAGCTTGATTTTACTATTGAGCTTAAACCTGGTGCAGAACCAATATCCAAGACTCCGTATAGGATGACAGCGCCATAACTTTGTGAATTGCAAATGCAGTTGAAGGAGTTACTAGACTTAGGGCTAGTAAGGCCCAGTGTCTCACCTTGGGGCACACCGGTAATTTTTGTAAAGAAGAAGGATGGATCCTTATGGCTGTGTATAGACTACAGGGACTTGAATCGTGCTACAGTGAAGAATAGGTACCCTATGCCGAGAATAGATGACCTCTTCGATCAGATGAAAGGAGCAGCGGTATTCTCAAAGATCGATTTGTGATCTGGGTATCATCAGTTAAGAATTAAGGAAAGTGATATCCCAAAAAATACCTTTCGAACTCGATTTGGACATTACGAGTTTGTTGTGGTACCTTTTAGATTGACTAATGCGCCAGCCATGTTCATGAGCCTCATGAACGACATATTCTGGAAGTATTTAGATCAATTTGTACAAGTTTTTCTGGATGAAATTCTCATCTATTCCAGGAATGAAAGAGAACATGAGGAACACTTGCGAATAGTGTTGTCTTGCCTTAGGGAGAACAAATTGTATGGGAAGTTGTCGAAGTGTTCCTTCTTCCAGAAAGAGATCCACTATTTGGGTCATATCATTTTAGGCGAAGGAATCTTGGTGTACCCAGAGAAGGTAAAGGCCATTCTGGAATGGCCAGTGCTGAAAAATGCACATGAGGTGAGAAGCTTCATGGGACTAGCGGGTTATTACCAGAGATTTGTTGAAGGATTCTCAAAAATAGCGAAACCCATCACCACGTTGCAACGCAAAGGGGTCAAGTATGAATGGACAAAAGAATGCAATAGTGCATTCATTGAGCTTAAGAGGTTACTAACTAGTGCGCCAATTCTACGAGTGCCAGATATGGAAAAGGACTTCATGGTCTGCACGGATTCCTCGA
The DNA here is from genome assembly GCA_032191745.1 of Picea mariana. Classification (NCBI taxonomy): domain Eukaryota; kingdom Viridiplantae; phylum Streptophyta; class Pinopsida; order Pinales; family Pinaceae; genus Picea; species Picea mariana. The sequence continues at coordinate 188,532 of JASDQU010739524.1, read as the reverse complement.
AACAAGGATTGGGGACCGTGCTAATGAAGGATGGAGGAGTAATAGCTTAAGCATCAAGAAAGTTGAAGAAGCACGAAGAGTTATACGTGACTCATGATTTAGAGTTGGTAGTTGTAATGCTAGCTCTGAAACTTTGGAGGCACTATCTTGTGGGGCGAAATTTTGAACTCAAAACATACCATCAAAGTTTAAAACATCTCTTCACGCAAAGAGATCTGAATGCCAGGAAAAGGCGATGGAGTGAGTTTATGAGTGAGTATGATTTTGGTATTTCATACATAAAGGGAAAGGAAAATGTGGTCGTAGATTCCTTTAGTAGGAGACCATGTATCTTCTCCTTGGTGACCTTAAAGGTTAGTCTGAGGGAACAGGTGTTGGCACAACTACTAGGAGACAATTGGTATATAAAAGTTACCTCAAACCGTTAGAACGGGAGGCAGATAGACCCAAAGTATGAAGGGTATAATATAGAAACAGACGGATTGTTGAGATATCGAGGAAGGATGTACATTCCAGAGAATGGGGATATTCGAAGCATCATACTGAAGGAAGCCCATAGATCACTTTATTGTGCGCATCTGGGCGTGAAGAAGATGTACGCGGAGATGAAGAAACTCTTCTTTTGGGTAGGTATGAAGCACGATGTAGTCCATTTCATCGCCAGATGCTTAGAGTGTCAACAAGTGAAGGCCGAGCACCATCACCCAGCAGGCCTCTTACAACCACATGAAGTTCCTATGTCCAAGTGGGAAGTCATCTCAATGGATTTTGTTGTTGGGTTGCCACTCACATCTCATAGACACAATGCCATTCTTGTGATAGTGGATAAGTTAACCAAGAGTGCTCATTTCATTCCAGTTAGAGACACATATGATGTTACTGATGTGGCACGAGTGTTCATAAGCGAGGTTATCCGTTTGCATGGGATACCTAAGAAGATTATTTCAGATAGGGACTCTATATTCACTTCTAGATTTTGGACAAGTTTACAGTTAGCATTGGGGACTCAATTGAACTTAAGCACAAATTATCACCCCGAAATAGATGGGCAAACCGAGAGAGTAAATCAAGTCATGGAAGACATGCTTAGGATGTACGTAATGGATAATCAAACCCAGTGGGAGAAGCACCTACCTTTGGTAGAGTTTGCCTACAATAACAGCTATCATAGTTCCATCGGAATGCCACCATACGAAGCTTTGTATGGAAGGCCATGTAGAACACCATTGAGTTGGGATAGACTTGAAGACTGAGTAACAGTTGGGCCAGAATTGATTCAGGAAATGGAGGAACAAGTGATTCAGATCAGGCAGAGGCTAAAGGAAGCACATGATAGACAGAAAAATTATGCTGATGCACATAGGACCGACCAAAGTTATGAAGTGGGGGACCAAGTTTTCATTCGTATCAGGCCTAATAAGAGAACCATACGGTTCGGGAAGGGGAAAAAATTGTCACCTAGGTTTATAGGGCCATTTAGGGTCCAAGAGAAAATTGGACTCGTTGCCTATCGTCTCGTACTGCCACCCCACTTGCATAAAAATCATAATGTATTTCATGTATCTGTTTTACATCATTATGTTGTTGATGAATCACATAAACTAAATTGGAAAGAATTGCAGGTATCAGACGTGGGAGCCCTCACGGTCGAACCGTTACGCATATTGGACTGTAGAGTCCGACAGCTCAGAAACCGTTTGGTAGACCAAGTTAAGGTCCAGTGGGACAAGTATAGTCCAGGATCTGCTACTTGGGAGGACGCCGAGACACTACAACGAGACTATCCATCACTATTTTGACCACCTCGAGAACGCGTTTCTCAAAGGAGGGGTGTAGGTAACACCACCTTTTGACTTAGACGGCCAGGATTACCTAAGGCCTATACACTTTATTTTCTAGTCACAGTGAAACTATTAAGTGATATGTTTAAAATTTAAACTTATGAGCAGTAATGAATGTTTAAATGTTATTGATGATGATGTATATGATGCGACATATTGTGAGAAAGAGGAATTGTTGAATGTTTAAATACCATTAGAATGATGTTGGATACGATGAAATCTATTTTGGTAAATGATAATCTTGTGAATGTGTAAAGAGTATGAATTATGGGATATTGTGAAATCTAATTCAAATGGGAAAACTTGGATGTTAATGTATTGGTACAGGATACCAAATTGAAATGAGAAAAGTATGCAATTATATGATGATAATGCATAGAAATATATGAGTTGTGTTGCAGACTAATCTGCAGGTTATGGGCTATGAAATAGCCAAGTGATAATGATGATGAAAGTGGATATCAGGACCACTAACTGAAAAACATTATGGTATGAATAATGTGTGTGAAATTATATTGATTTGGATGCATTGCTGTGATATGTGGAATAGTGCATGATTATGCTATTATTTTGGTACTAACACTGCCCAAAGCCAAATAAACGATGACAAAACCTCTAGCAACACAGTGCCCCTGTATGTTCCATTGTAGGGTGTTGACCCTGGTTCTCTTAGGAGGGGTGGAGGCATTTCCCATCGTGTATCCTCCGAAACCTGAAGTCCTGGGAGGACAGTGCTGGCTCATGCTCCCCAAGATGTGTGATGAGGACTGTCAGTTTCCTGCTAGGGAAGCTTGGTCAAGATAGTGACACTTCCACTTACGGGTTCTATTTGGAGTTAGGTCAGTATAGCTGACACTCCAAGATAGTCTAGCAGAGGACGGATAGGATGGGAGACGGAAGTAGGTTAGGAAGGAAGGATGAGTAGAATAGTTGAGACATATGGAGATCTATTTTGTGATGGAATTTGATGAAGGGAGAAATGTGTATATATGAATATTCATTAACTAAACTACCGCTGTGTAAAATAAAATTGTTAAACTGGATAATTGTGATTAAAGAAATTTTTAAACAATTGATTAATTGTTGTCTTTTATAAAAGACTAGTCTTGCTGACTGAATTGACTGTATGCATAAATTACTAAAGGATGACAGTTTGATTATTAGTACATGCCTGAGACTTGAATGTACTAGCTACACATGCATTTCTTGTACATATACACTAGTATGTATGAGCTTTCTTGACTTATTTATTGTTAATGCAGTTACCCGTGGTGAATGTTTGAACCATGCTCTTTTCCTTTATACCATCAGATACCTTAAACTTCAGGATGAAGTTTCTTGAAGGGTGGGTGTATGTAACGACCCTAATTGGATACATGCTTAAAGATTATTAAGTAAGATTTAATTAAAGAAATTAATTGTGGTTAACTGAGTAATAATTCAAACTACAGATCACATTTAATGACCTGTGAAATAAAATTAAAAGATCAATGAAAAATGATATAAAAATGGTGGCGTATGCAGAGAGGGATAGCCATGGATCCCGAGAAGATAAAACATTAACTCATGACGAAGGATGGAGGACGGAGGGTGGTTGAAGGAGTAAGTGCGTGAGTTGGTAGGGAGGAATAAGGGACGGGAAGAGGGGGATGTGCACACCATTCGACGGGAGGGGATGGAATGGATGTTGTGGACGGTTGTGTTTTGCTGTGAGCAGCGTGTTTCTATGCACTATGGTATTTTGTGGACTTTTGGACTACTGGGAGCAGGGAGTTTTGAGACTGTGGCTTTGATGAGGGGAGGCACTGAGTTGATGGAGGTTTTGGTCACAGAGGGCCAGGATATTCGTAGATATCCTGGAGCTAGGTAGTTTTCCTAGTTGGTAGGGAGGACAGTAGTTTTGGGCAGTTATTTTCCTGTTTGTGGCAGGGTTGATCTGTGTAGAAGGGAGCAGAAAGGCAGTAGCAAAGCAATGGGGCAACAGAAATCAACATCAGATCCAGGTACTTGTTAAGTTATGTATTTATTTATTTCTGTCATGATTTCAGTATTTATTGAGAATTCTAAGTTGCTGAAGTTGCTGTCATGAAAATCAATATTATGCTAGGAAGTTGTTCTTTCAATTTACTTAATAAAAATGTTTATGAAACTTAATGATGTTTAGAATTATATGGGCATTACAGACCTGCATGCCTCAATGATAGGCCTCCTCGCCTCTGACAATAGGTGTTGTGTTGGTTTTTTCACTTGGGTGAGCAAAGAAACAACACTTGCATGTCTAAATGAGCCTGCTAGACAAGACACAAGTTTGTGAGTGGGTTAAACAAGCCAAACACATGTAATAAAAAAAGAAACAAACTAAAAAAACTAAGAAATGAAAGTTAGAAAGCATGAGAAACTTAGAATCATAAAAAATCAACCAATGAACAAGATGATGCTACCAATGGATCAATAGATTATTGGGCAAAACACCATAGAGAAATAATTAGGACTTATGAGTCCCCTCTTCCTCCTTGGGAGGGCTCTTGAGTTCCCTAATGGAGATCTCTTCATACAATGGAAGAAAATGGAAAATGGTGAAGAAAATCAATGCATATTACCTCAAGAGGTTAGTGGAATGGCCTATTGCAATGATTCTTGAAGGCTCCAAAGAGAAAACAAGATTCTCAAGGGACAATTCTTGGCAACATAACAATACTATGAAGATCTTGGTTTCTTCGTGCACCCATGGATCTTATTTATAGCAATTTGTCAAGGAAAAATGTAATTGGTTCTTGGTGTGAACAAGGGGCCTTTTAAGGCACCCTCTAGTCCTTTACCAGCCCCCCATTCAGATTTCACTCAGATATGAAGGTAAAATCATGTTGAGAGCTGGTCCATAAGTGGTTGAGAGGTCGACAAGATCCATAAATGCGTCGTTCATAGAAGTGCACGAAATTTCTCATACACAGTAGCGACGTTGGTGCATTGTGCGCCCTGATGGATTTGTTGGTCCACGCACATTGCACATTGTGTGCGCACTTCCTTTGGTGAATTTGCACATGCCAATGTTTTACCCAATTGTATAGTTTTTTTCCTTGTGAATGCATTTCAATGTTGTAGGTGAACTAATTGTTGTTGGCATTGCTGTGTTTTTGTAACCATTTGTGTGCAATGTTGCAGACAATATTTCAATGATAAGAGATGCCCCCTGAAGTGTGAGTTTGGGAGAATACGTATAGCCGAAATACATCGATGCTTCTTTTACTGAGAGTGTCTTTGTAATTAAGAGTGTTGAGAGGAACTGCAAGAGCGATCCACTGGAGGGAGAGGGAAAAATGTGAGACCCAAACCTTTCTATAGGGAGAAAAATAAAATATGTGTACAAATGAGGCTAGCATGCCTCATGCTCATGTCATGTAACCAAAATGTGAGACGATAATTAAAGATGTATGTTGGTGTAGATAATTGCAACGCCCTCTGTGGCAGTTGATAATAGCAGGTGACAGTTCTGAATGGTGAATATACTCTGAAGTGAGGCAGGGATGCTGGTAAGAAGTGTCGATGATTCATAGGCATTGATGGCCTAATGAATTCAGAGGTCTTCGGCTGGTATGAAACAACTTCAATAGTCGCATAGTAAGACCCACCATAACATGAGAGTTTACTGAAGTCGAATGTTATGGGGGTCAACAGAAACAGAGAGAAATGATGATTCTCTTTGTGCCGTCCAAGACTCCTCATTGTAAAGGTAATGAGAGTCAAGATATTGTCTCCCTTCTAGAAACTATGTTGATGTAGACATAAAGGGAGACACAACTCCAAGAAACAAAGGGCTTCGTGAAATCCATTGAGATGATATTAGGTACTAATAGGTAACATGGAAAAAGTCAATATGTGTTGAGACTCAAGACTTCCCTTGGTTGGATAATTGTGAAGGATGAGTGGCAACAACTGTAAAACTATATCGAGTGTTAGGGGGACAACCATATAGGGGGTTGAACTATGCCAGAGGCTTAACAAAGTGGACAAATTCAGAGATCATGGGTACATGGACTTGGGATATTTAGGGTTTGTGAATGATGTTGGAATGAAAAAAGAGTGTAGGCCCCAACCAAGGGAGACATGGGTTGTGTTGCCAGTAAAAATAAGGTCATCAAGGATGATGACAAAAAGCTAAGTAAATGTTGGAAACAAAGGATTTTTACAATTATGAAATAAATAAAGAATAATTTGGGTTGAGTGTACAGATACATAAATAGGTGCCCCAGTGAAAGATGGATTTTCTTGTGAGGGCACAAGTTATGAAAGAGAATTGGTAGGGGGTGGGTTTCTATATGAGGTAGATGAATGGAGGAAAATCTGTAGATTGGAAAACTGATGGTGGATAAGATGGAGGGATAATGATACTTCGGAGGTGAAGTCAATAGAACTGAGATGATATGACCTAGGAGTCCATTGGGAAGGCTTGCAATATGATGAGAAGAAGTATGGGGTTCATTCTCGAAAGTGCATAAGACTATCGAGACTCCTATCCCTAGGGGGTGAAATCAGCATGAGTGTCTAGTTGCCAATGGGAACTATGAATGGGACAACTCATGTGGGGGAGAGTGGTACCGGGTGATAGTACCAAAAATTTTGCAGATGTAAAGGTACTACAGAGCTGAATGTAAGGATCCTAAAGGTAAATGCTAGAGGGTATGGCTGGGAGATGCAATTGATTTCAAGAGGGAATAATTACATTCTAGTGTTGAACATATACCTGAAGGGGTTGTGTCTCTTGCAGAACAAGTACCTGCACACATGAAAACCAAATACCGCACGTGAACAATATCTGATGATAAAGAACATATGACAACTATTTGATAAAATTTTGAACATGAGCATGCGTACCTGAACATGATGTGAGAAAAATGCTCCCCCAGGACCAAGTTTAGATGATGACCTGGGGAATGTGAATGTTGGTGTAAATATATGATTAGTATATTTCACTCATTTATATGTCAATATGAGATTCGTAATCAAAAGAGTTGTTACACTATATGTGTCGAAAATAGGTAACCTATATATTTCTGTTGTATCTAGCTCAATCAAGAAATAATCAATAACATAACACTCTATTTTTGGAAGATCTAAACACTTCACAAAAATTCAAACTAGAAGATAAAGATCATATTATAACTCTCAAACAAACACTCAGTTGAAAAGGTTCTTGCTTAGATAGAAATTTTGTTTAGTATAGGCTCATGAAACAAATAGATGAACTGAGACCTTGCTTCCTGTAGCAATTGAATTCACATAAAAATTAACACTTCACTCGATTTACTCTTGGAAATCACAACCTATCCAATTCCAATCAAACCTTCCTCAATATAGGAGACAATCAATATGATTGAAAGACTTTATTACATGGAGCATGAAGGGTGAGAGATGAAGTCTAATTGTGCCCTTTCCTACTGAGGACACCACAATTATAAATTCAAAACAATAACCATTGCTTATTTAACAATCCCAAACATCTATCCAGATTTTTTTGACTAAATATCACTCTGCAGAAAAAAAAATAGAATTATCTACTATGCTTAATGTATAACTATTCATTCACACTTATCCAAAATCAAATCTATTTAGAAATCTATATTGTACTTAGGAAAGTTCATGCACTTAGAATCATTTGCAACACACAACTATTATATTTGCACACTCACACAATTAACTTATGTCACACATAAATGTATACAAGGAGGCTTACCTTGGTTAGGGTGGTGGGCCCTTGCCGAACCAACAAGGTATCTCTAAAGGAATTACAAAATAAACACTTTACTCACATCCATGAATTTCACAAACTAGAATTTGTTATTCCTTCAATTAATCAAGTGAATCAGTATTTCAACATTTCATTTCCTATCATAACAGTGTATATCTTTCCTTACTATCTATCATCTATACAACATCCCTTTTAAAGAAGTTCAACTATTACAATCAAAGTCTGAAGATAATTATCAAATCCTTACAAAATATTACAATTGGAGATCATAGCATATCTCAATGAATGGACTTCATTCTCATGACATGAAGTGCATGAGTGATGAAGTCTATCATGGTCTTCAAACAAACCAAGGATACTTCCAGCCAACTAATTTCTTGGATGCATCACTAGTGTACTTGTTCAAAACATTAATCCTATAGACACGGGTTTAGTACCAGACTAGCACAATAACAGATCTTGGTACCAGATAAGCGCAATGGTGGTACCAGAATAAGTGTGGAGTTGGTACCAGATCAGCACAGATTTGGTATCGGATCAACGCAGTGTTGGTACCGGATCATCGCAATGTTGGTACCGGATCAGGTGGAGTACTGAAATCGAACAGTTGGTTGTTGCAGTATCAGACCAATGGAAGTACTAGATAAATCCTGAAGATGAGTACCAAATGAGGTGATGCCATTTCATGAAGATTCATAATAATAACCAAAGTAATTAGGAGAATAAAAAATCAACCATTTAGTCCCAATTAATCAAGAAATCAAACAAATCATGTTTTTAACATGGGTTACCTCTTTATGCATATGTATAAGGTCACAAGGTAGGTTTGTGGAATAAATTGAAAACACATGCATATGTCAGAGGTAAAATTGACCAAGATAGAATATAATATAAATTAATAGAGGTGTCAAAATGGAGACTCAACATTTCCCCCATGCTTAAGTCATTTCATGTCCTCATGCAAAAATGTCAAAACTGATACTCAAAAATTTACAAAACTGAATTGTCTTCCATCCTGTCTGAACATCATTTATCTGGCTGTAGAATATTAAAATTAGAGTCCTCAATCCTAGGATCCTTCTTAATCACCATGGTGTATTGGATCAAACATAGAACTTTGTTGAGCTTAGCAGAGACTACTTCTTGTGCATCCTGTAACCTTCGGTTATATTCTTTCAATTGTGCATTCTCTGCCTTAATTTTCCTATCTAAAACTTGATACTCTTTAACCTCTTGTTTTAACTTCTCATTCTATTTTGTAAGTTTCCCAACCTTCAATATCAGTTCTTTCTTGCTGAAGGAACTGACAGGATCATATATGGTTGATTGTTCAGTTACCTCCCCTCTTGCTTCCTTTTCCTTTCTTAAACCTCTTAAGTTTTCTATTACTAACCCCTCGGTCTCACTAATCATTGCTCCATAGACACTTTCCTTCTCTGGAGAAGTCGGAATATCAATAGGTTCCTCTAGAAAAGAAGGCACATGTGGAACTATTATTTGTTTAGCCATGCTTCTCATAGTTCTTCGTACAGGATGTGAGGCTTCCTCATGTTTACTGACATGAGTGGAAGTTTCTTCAAATAACTTTCTCTTCTTTGTTTTAGTAGCAAATATAGGCATTGTGACCTATTTCTCCTGTATAGATTATGTTTTCACCTTAGAGGACTGAGGTGTAGGTTTTGGAGTTTGTTCTTGTTGAACATTCCTCATTTCCACTCTGGAGGACTGAGGTGTAGGCTCTGGGATTTGCTTGTTTTGTACCTTCCTCGTTTTAAGCTTCCCCCTACTTCCACTTTTCACTTCAGGAGTCTTCTTTGACTTACTAATCAACTCTTGAGGAAACATAATAGTTTCCTCTGGAGTCTTCTCCAACTCACTAACCGGTTCTTGAGGAAACTCAATAGTTTCCTCAGGGGCACCATATGAAATGTCATTTTGACCAGGTTTCTTCCTTTTTTCCTCTCACTTCATGGTAATTGATTTTTAGGGATCTAGGCTGGACTTGGTTCCTTAGATTGGGAGGACCTCTCCTTTCTGGATGTAGTGGGATCCTCTAAGATTTGTTCTTTTGGCACATCCTTCTTTTGAAACTTTTTCTTGATCTAAATGTTTAGTTCATGGGCCCTCTCTAACTTGCTAACAGGATCTGGTGATAATTCAATGGTTGCCTCAGGAGCACTATCTAAGCATTCACTTTTCCCATAGTTCTTCCTTTGTTTCCTTTTAGTTTTTGGGATCAAGGATGGACTTGGATTATGAGATTGGGAGGTCCTCTTTTTCTTAGATATAATAGGCTCCTCTATCATAAAAGACTTATCCTTTTCCAATCTATCAACATGCTGGGATGAACTAGGTGTAACATCAGTTTCTTCACCCCCTAACTTATTCCCTTTTCTTTTATTTGTCTTTCTACTGGACCCCTCACTACATGCCTCTATTTCATGCTCTTCTATAGATTTAGAAACTCCTTCTTGAGAGAATGTTTGTTGAAGGAGTTGTTTCCAACTACTGCCTTGTTTTCTCAATGCATGGAAAACCAATAATTTCATTAGGCCATAGTGATGGATACTAGTTTCAGGTTTCTTAGATGTTGATTTAACTCCTCTCACCATTTTGTTTAGACTCATCCAGAGGAAATGGGGAAAGTCAATTTGTGGCCCTCCTTCAAAATGTGACAAAATTTTTAAATGGTATAAGAAGGTCACAACATACCTCCCTTTGAAAGTGAGAAACCTCTGTAGGCTAATGAGCATTGTCCAGTACTCTTCCTTAATACAGCTTCAAGGAATACCTTTGGTCCAGTCGGAATCCTAATGCTCTAGCCTTAGAAACTGTTGACGGGAGAAAATGACCGTCCGTCAATCGGAAGAACGAGTCTAGTTCAGGGTTGTCTAATTAACCTAATCTATTTGGTATGACTCGCTCTGATGGGGTTAATGGCTCCGTTGGCCAATCTAAAAGTCCTAAAGGAAACAAATAAATAAACAAAGAAATGAAATAACTAACTAATTACTAATCACTAATATATATATGTACATGTATGTATATAACTATTTTAAATAATATTTACACAACATATTTGCTTTTCTAATTTATGTGCATGTTATACAAGTGTGAGTTTTAATCTAAACTCACGAAAATATATGAAAAGATAGCTTCTTTAACAAAAGCAGATAAAGAAAACACAAACTATTTTTTTGTTTTTTCTTAAGTTATCTAAGACTGAACAAAAAGAATATGCTATGAAACAGAAATACGTGAATGGTCAAAGCCAGGTCACACATAAGAGTTCAATGACAAATAAAAGATAAAAGAATTAAACTAACCTATTAATGGATTGTTCGACATGCATCCAATCATCTGTATGATCGTGAAATGTCCAGCCAGCCTATCTAAGAGTTAAACCTGCAGTGAACCTTTACACTATTTGGAATAAATGCAAAATAGTATATTGACTGTTGGATTTTAATGACAGAATGATAAGACGCAAATAATAACTGTGATATTTGTGATTGCAAGAAATTACACATAAGATAAATCTACTATAACAACCTGCTTTTAATCATTCAACAAAATTAAAGATAAACCTTATCATTTGAATTGAACAAGTGATCACTATTTTTTAATAAATGAAGCATCAAAATGTGGACTATATTAAATGAAATTATCTTGACGACATAATAATTTGTGAAGAAACAATATATCAACAATTATCGAATTATCAAGATAAACAAACCATAGACGAAAACAACATTTACAGATAGCTAAAGAAGAAATGCAAACATATGTTCTGTCCAAATTTATGTATAAGATGTCCACCTTCAGCCCCAGGCCAAGATGTTTTGATTACAAAAATAATGAGTTTTTAAAGCCTTCAGAAAGGTAACTGTCTTATCTTCTGAGATCATATATTGATTACAAAAATAGAGGGGGGATATAACCACCCTAGATCACACTAAATCTTTTAAAATCTTAAAAAAAAGTTCATTCCTGTTTATCCAAAAATAGATCATAGATGTGGCTAACACGCCCCAAAAATGCTTCAGATCACTTGGTCACCATAAACTCCTAGATATCCTGAAAAGAAAAGATAAAATAGAGAAACTTAGATATATATTTAACCATAATTTTGCAAATTTCGAATTAGAATAGACTGGCTACAGAATCTACTGATTCTATAGCTAGTCTATTTTAGTAATGAAATCCAATTTATTCAATGAACAAAATAATCTAATTTATTTATTGAATAACACTATTTTAAGATAAAAATAAATCTTACCTCTAACTGTAAAATCAAATCATATCACATGATCTCAGAATTTATTATTGTCATTGCAGTCTCGACATTTAATATCACATTCCCTGTAGTTTTCATACGTTTCCCTTGTCTTTGAATGATAGAATCGAGCCTACGATTTTCATTTGTTAAGGCGTCGACCTGATCAGTAAGAGTTTTAATCTGCGACTGTAAAGTAGGTATATCAGTGTAATACTTATCAATCCATAATAGGCAAGTTTCACATTGCGACTATGCGATGGTCCCTTGAGAATACACATGGTTGTGAACTGGAACATCCCCAACATAGACTGTAGATTTGTTACCCAACTTAATACCTGGAAACCCTTCACTATGTTTTAGATAAGGTGGTAGATTATCCACGAAGTTGTAAGACTGATCGAGGTCTGTTTGGAAAGAAAGAGGGTCTTCTTCAGCAAGAAATATATCAATCTTGGAATCCTAACTCTCATGGATCTCGATCATCTTGATCGAGCTCACATGAGGGTTTGATTTGTTTTGCAACTTTCTCGAAATCAATCTTCCAACTCTCTTATTTTTAAAACCCAAATCAATATCACCTTTAGACGTTTTGCCTACAGGTCTGTTTGCATTTTTGATAGAGATATTAGGCTGTGCAACTTGCTCATGGGCCTTCTCAAAAACTTTTGGGTCGGGTAAAGGATTAATGTGGGTGGTCATAACATAGGCCTAGGTAGACTATGGTTTCCTCAATCATAGGTTTGTCGACCTCTTCAGCGTTGGGGTTAGCGAAACCATTTTGGGTTAAAAATGAATCCCAATCATCGTTCTGCAACTTTAATTTATGTGCAAGCATAATTTTTATTAAATCATGGTGGAAAAGGCCTGAATCTAAACGTTGCTTCTTATACCTCTTAGCAATTTTATATAGGATTCTCCACAGATAATAAGGCATGTTTAAAGGAAACCCTATGAAATTCATGAGCAGAAGCAGGTGATAAAGAAACACAAAACCAAAACGGCCTTCACATGTCGCAAATTGCTTCAACACTACAAGCCAACCATGTCATCAGGTTTTTAATAGGGACACTGGCATACCTTTGTCATAGTCATTGATCTTTTGAGATGTAAAGAAAAGACTCCATGGAACCTCTTCTACCTTAGCATTCTTGAACCAGTTCTGCCTGCTCGCAGGGAGACCTATTGCTTGGCTTAAAAAGTCCTCTGTGACTTCGAGTTGAATGTCCCCCACCTTGTCTTGACATCCGTTGAATGAGAGGGTGAATTCCTGAGCAATCTGCAGGTTAAATTCCTGGAAGTTCTCAAGGAAAACAAGCCAACCGTGACCCTTGAGATCCTCCCTTGCATCATTGCATAAGAGCAAGGTCTGAGTGCCATTGGGTTCGACCCTAACAATCGGGGCCATGGGAAATTGACAGGAAATCACCCAAACACAGTGCATATGGAGGGTTTGTAAGAGTAGACCAGAGCTATACTCCAGGCCCAAAACTCATCAAAAATCTATGGCGTAAGAGCAGAAAATCCTCAACGAAAAGATAGGCATTGTTTGAAATGAATGCGAGGGGTGTTTGCAAAACCCAGGACCAAGATTCGAAATGATGGGCTCACTGTGATTGAACTGCCAGCTCTCACCTAGTACATGCCACAACCAGAGCATTAAAATAAAAATGAGTGTGCAACAAAGTGGGTTCGGTCCTAAAGTTTGGGAGAGAGAAACTTATAAACCAAAGTCTAGTGACAAGGGAGTGTATGACCAAGAACCACACAAAAAACATATCAATGCTTAAATTAAATGGTCCTTAGTTGACCCAAAAAAACAATCCATAGGCATGCTTGACATTTGAAGCGTCATAATAAAGAGTAAAAACTTCATAGCAAGCAACAAGACTTCATTAATAAAAATTGTGGAGCCATTTTTCCTTTCATAAACTTTTTAAAAAGAGTGGTAACACAGCCATAAGTTTCAATGCTTCATTTTCATGCTTTCATTCATGAATGAAGCATGAAAACAAAAACAATAGAAAAACCTGAAAATTACAATTGTCGTTTCGAAAATTGTTCATGACAAACAAAAAAAATGTACGACCCCAATTAGGCAGCTACATAGATTATTATTTGATATAAAAAGTTAAAAACATGTTGGGCTGCCAACATTGGCGACTTGCTGGGAGAAGCAGTTATCTCTGTATTACTGACGAGTTCAGGTTAGAAAGATTTGAATGATTTCAAATCAGAAAAAAACTGAAAGGTTATTTGAGCATCTTTGATAATCTTAACGTGGCCCAGCTTAAGATATCTTTCGTTAAAAAGAATGAAATCTGGTGACAAACTTCACAAATGAAAGACACAATGTTTAAGTTAATGGATCCAATATTTTTGACAGGGCCACTACTGCCAGCAGGCGTCCATAGCCTCGACAGAGACATCAATTAACCCACTCTGACATTTGTATCTTGTCCAAGAAATTTCAAATCAGAATGAAGGATGCTTATGACTGAAATCAATATTTATACCTGAGAATTTTCTTTAACCTAACATCGCTTCGCTACCAGCGGGCCTATTCAATACCCCAACGAAGTTTTCTTGGCATCATGCATGCATTTACCCACTGCCAGCAGACCTGTTCAGTGTCCCGACGGGTTTACAAACACTTCCCACAACTCTTTGAGAAATTATTCACAATCTGAGATAGTTTTAAAGACATTAAATAGAGCAGGGTGACGCTGAAAATTTTAGTTTTTACACAACTTAATATTTTTCAGGACTTTAATTTTTCTTGCTAACCTTCATCAAGATCTGAAAATAGTTTATTAATAAAACTAATTTTCGAGGAGAGGGAGTCATCGTTGAGTTTCTTCTCTTAAGAGCAGGGAAAACGTAAAAAGTTGTTTAAAGATAGTCTTGATTACTTTCAAATGCAAATTGAAACTGAAAAATCAACTTTCAAACAAAATACCATCTTTAACTAGCCTACGTTTTCAAAAAAAAACATAGCAATTGATGCTCTAACAGCCCTTGACAGTTATTTAGAGATGAAGCATTATGTTCTCTTCTTCTGAACTAGATTGTGATACAGGCATGTTTGACTCAAAAAGGCCAATAAACAAAAAATAAAAATAAAAACAAACCAGAAAAGAAAATAGAGAGAAAAGAAACCAAAACAGAAAAATATGTACAAAATGTGTATCGGAGAGTTGTCAGGTGAAATACCTTTTGAGAGCTTGGCCGTTCACCGGGAAGGTGTCTGGCCGTCCCTCTAAATTCTGCAGACAGAAAGAACTAGGACCTAGTTTTTCAGCGATTAAGAACAGTCCCAACCACAGGTTTTGGAACTTAGTATGTTCACCTTTCCCCTCATGAGGTTTGTTCCACTTAAGGACAAGATCACCTACCTCAAAATTCCTATCTGAGGCAGAATTTGAATCAAACCAGCTTTTGACAATAAGTTGATGTTGATACAGTTTTTGTTTTGCTTGAGCCCTTACCTCTTCTAACTTCAACAAAGCATTAATCCGACTTTCCAGAGGAGGACAATATTATTCCTGAACCTTCTATGATAACTGCAGAGATGGAAGGAGAACGTGTGGTGGAAGAATTTCTTCCCTACCGTAAACGATGAAAAAGGGGGGTGTTATCACTGAAATTTCGTCCGCACAGGGCGACAAGAACTCAACATCATCAACACAGAAAAACAATCATCCATGGCACAAGGATTAACTCCACAGCACATCAAAAGGGCCAAAACTATACAAAGTTGGCTAAAAAGATTAAAAAGCGCATCGCGCCCATGGTAAACTAG
>JASDQU010739524.1:154315-172835 GCA_032191745.1 Picea mariana | reverse complement strand
GTTTTTATTTGTCAATTCCGCCAAACCATTTCCTTGGGGGTAATAGCTGGAAGAATACTTTAATTTTATCCCTTTTTCTAAAGAAAAAGCACTCATGTCGAGAGATGAAAAATAGGAAGCATTATCGAACACTAGACATTCAGGAATACCGAAACGAGTGATAATGTTTGAATTAAGGAAGGATATTACCTGACTGGTGTTTACCACTTTTAATGGTGCAGCCTCGGACCATCTGGTGAAATAGTCTGTCGTTGTAATGATGTATTTATGTTGCTGGGAGGAGGTGGGGTTAATTGGGCCTATAATGTCAAGGCCCCATTGCTGAAAAGGGAAATCCACCAAGACAGGTTGCAACGAGAATGTTGCTTTCTGTACTCGTCCAGAAGCCTTTTGACAGATTACGCATTTGTAGCATAATGTATGGGCATCTTTGAAAAGAGTGGGCCAGTAATACCATGCCCTTAATACTTTGTGGGTACTGGTGTCTCCACCAAAAATCCTACCAGCTTCCCCTGCATGTAATTCTGATAAGACTTTATCTGCTTCATCTCTTGCCAGACAACGCATAAGTATTCCATCAAAATTTTGGCGAAACAATATACCATTCACTAGCTGGAAAGGTGCAGATTTTAATCTCAATGCTCTCCTCTTTTTTGGATCAAGGTGTCGGGGAACTGATCCATGTATTAGATAAAACTTGATGTCATCATACCAAGGACTTGTAGGATTTTGTACAAAGCAGATTTCATTTTGATTATGTTGATCTTCAATTAACATATCGGTTTGATTCTGTTGTTCTATAGATGAATCAAAAACTAATTTACATAAACCTTAGCCTCTAAGAATTTTTGTTGGAGTGATCTTGAGGTCATATTCTTGTAAGGATGTAACCCAATTTGCCCTTTTCTCACCCATTTCTTTCTGTACTAGAAAATTTCTTACAGCAGGGTAAGGAACAATGAATTTCGTTCTAGATTTCAGTAGATAAGATCGAAAATGTTTTACTGCTTTAAAAACAGCGTAAGCCTGCTGATCTACAACTGGATAATTAAGCTCTGCTCCCTTAAAGGCAATAGGAACTTCRTTGTTTTCAACATTTTTTTGGGTTAGCACAGCGGCATAAGATCGATCGGAGGCAAACGTGTAAAGAGTGAAATCTCGTGAAAAGTCAGGGCTCATTAGGGATGGAGCCTCCACTATGGCCTTTTTTATTGAGTCAAAATCTTGACTTTATAGAGGTCCCCAATGGTATTAAACATCCTTTTTTATTATTTTTTGTAATGGTCTAACCATTTTTGAAAAGCTCGGGACAAACCTTCTAACAAAATTTATCTGACCTAAAAAAGATTGCATAGACTTTTTGGAAGAGGGGGGGGGGAGTTTTGAAATGACTTGAGTCCTCTCAGGGTCAATGATCATCCCTTCAGTGGATACTATGAATCCAAGCATCTTGCCTTGTTCCACTACAAAGACATATTTTTTGGGATTTAGAGAGATGTCGTACTTACGGCATCGTTGTAGAACAGATCTTAGATGAGCTAAATGATATCCTTTATTCTTTGAGAAGACAGTGACATCATCTAGATAGACTACTATAGATTGATTGATTAGACCATGAAAAGTGATATCCATCACTCTCTGGAAAGTGGCACCGACATTTATAATCCCAAAGGGCATATTTCTATAAGCATAGGTACCCCATGGAGTGCGGAAAGTGGTTTTCAGCTGGTCTAGGGGAGACATTAGGACTTGGTTATACCCTGAAAAACCATCTAACAATGAAAATCTTTCAGAACCAGATACCTGCTGGAGAATATGTTCCATGGGAGGAACAAGGTAGTTGTCTTTACCAAATGCTCGGTTTAAATTTCAGAAATCAACACATATTTGGATTTCACCACTTTTCTTCCTTACAGGGACAAGGTTAGAGACCCACTGTGTATGTCTCACCGGGAAGATTATATTTGCATTCAATAGTTTGTTTAGTTGCTTCTTGACCATTTTTTCAAGTTTTGGGTGCATCTTTATCAACTTCTGTTGAAAAGGTTGAGTTTGTGGTTTCATGGGAATAATGTGTTTTATGATGTTAGGATTAAATGTTTTAGATCATCATATGTCCAAGAAAAGACATCCTTAAATTCCTTAAACAACTTAATAAATGATGACTTTTATTGCTCAGAACATCCCATTCTCAAATTGATTCATTATGGATTATCTTTAGTTCCTAGATTCACCTTTTCATGGGTCAAGGAAGAACTATTCGTTTTACAATTTACTGATTTTCTGAATTTATCATGCAAATCATCAAACTTTTCTAATCTTAGAATTTACCAGATCTGATGTTGATTCTGGAGATCTTGGGTCCGATATTACCGTAAAATCATGGAGGTCTTCGTCATGGGTGCCTTCATCGATAACTGCACCTTGGAAAGTATCTTCCATGTGCAAGAAATTGATGATCTGTTGATCATCATTGAAAACTCTACAATTAGTGATGTTGTCCGGGACGGATGGTCTGAACAACAACTTGACGAAAAACACATTTGGAGAAAGGTCTTTTGTAGGAAAAAGTTTAGAAGAGACATTAGCCAACAAGTCAGCCTCAGAATTATTCAATCTTGGAATAGAATTAATGTTAAAAGTAGAAAATTTGTTCATTAGATTCCATACCTCAGCTTGATAACTTTTCAGGTGTGGAGATAGGAAATCAATGGAGTTTCTTACTTGTCTGACCATAATTTATGAATTGCCGAAAACCATTAAATTTTGAACTCTCAAATCTAGTGCCTTTCTAAGACCTTGCATGAGCACCTCGTATTCAGATGTATTGTTTGTGCATTCAAATTCTAATCGGCAAGTGATCAAAGTTTTGTTACCTCCTGGATTAATGAGCACACATCCTGCACCGGCTCCTTCTTTAGATTTATATCCATCGAAGTAAAGAGACAAGATATGATTCTCATCAGGTGTATGTGACACCTTAGAGAGAACTATTGACTGTGTGCATGTCATGAGTTCGAACTGTTGTTCCGGGTCAGTAATGGTAGAAGTTTCAACCACGAAGTTACCGAAAAAGGTGTTCATCCCCTGCATTTCGAGTGAATTGGTGAAATCATTAAATGGTTCATTGGAATCATTTAAATAAGTTACCGTAAGCTTGTGGTAACTCTCACGATTGATCTTGATTCTGTTAGGCATTCCATTCTCTTATAGCCACAAATGAGACCAATCTGTCGCAAAGTAACCATGCAGCTGTTTGGACCAATCCCTACTTACAAATAAGCCATATACTTCAGGTATATCAACGATAATAATATCAATAATCTGGTGGACTTTAGGATTAGATGATAATCTGATAAGGACATTCTTTAATTCACCTATTACCTTAACACTGGTCCGATCAAGCTGAATAATTTTCAGACTGGAAGGTTGAACTTCAACATTGATTTTTTGGAAGACAGACCAAGGAATTACATTTGACGATGCACCAAAATCTACCATACAATTATGTACATTCCTATTGAAAATTTCAAAAGTCAACAAAAAGGGTGGGACATTTCTATGAGTATTAACAACAGAAGTTTGTTGGTTTTTAGTGACAGCCCCTGGAACTATTTTATCTACATTTTTTACTCTTTTTACAACAAGGTCTCTTTTATCAAAGGGTTCTACTGTCGTTTTAACAGAGACCTTTTGAGGTGTTTTAGGGTTGTTTTCTGCAAATTTGTTGTTGTTCATATTGCAGTTTTTGTTGTTTTCTGCAATATTCTAAAGCATCTTTTGCAGAAGAAAAGGAAATTTCAATAATTCATAAACATAAATATTAGCTCTAAGTTTTTTGAGGTCCTCAATCAAATCATATTCTAAACTTGGAGTTGCTGAATTATGTTTAGTTTCAGTTTGTTTAGACTGTTTTTGAGGGGCATTAGTTCCAATTTCAGAAGATGATTTATTCGTTGTTTTGCTTCTGGTATTGTAAGGATGCACCATTTCAAAATTGGATTGAAAGATACTATCCGAAAAATGCCCAAAGATGTTGGGAGAGGATTCATCCTCTTCCACTATTTCTTGTTCAACCACGTCTTCAAAAATCTCTGGGGGAACTAAGTTACCATGTGCTTCCAGAATTGTCTGGATAACATATTGTAAGCTTTCTAGATTTAGGCCTTCAGGATTTAAGTTGGGCCGGTTTGTGGGAAAAGGATTTCTAAAAGGGCATTTGTAAGACCCTTTGCTTGAAGAAGCTTCTTTAACTGATCTCCTTAAATCTATAACTTGGTTTGACAACTTCTGAATGATCTTATGCAAACTTTCTAGATCTGAACCATCTGATTGAGTTTTGGTTTGGGGAGGTCTAGGAAGAATTTCTATTTTCTTCTTGGAATATGAGGTAATCTCTGCCTCGTTACTGATATTGTATTTTAGGCTTAGAATATCTTTCTCAATTTGGCTTGCCTCCTCGAAAGCTTCCAATAATGTTGCTTTCTTAGACCTTTTTACCCAGGTTGCTATGTTTTGGTGTAGGGATTTGGTGTAGTATGTGACAATAATATTTTCAGTAGGCATTGAATCAGTGGGGATTCGATTCTTTAATGTTAGAAACCTTTGATTAAAGTCTTTTATTTTTTCCTTGGGGTTCATCTTTAAACTGGAGAGTTCCATGACTAAGAATTCGGGAGATTTTTCGTCTCCGAATTTCTCAAGGAAACAAGATTCGAATCTATCCCAAGATACAATGGTGTGGGGTTGTTGGGAAAAATACCAGGTACAGACATTTCCTTCAAATGTGTACGGAAAAGTCTACATACTACATCTTCATGTTCTATGCTTTGGAGTCTAATGGCTAGCATGAATTTTTTTATATGATCATCAATGATCTGCTTGGAATCTAGATCGAATTTAGGGAGCCATTTCTACGGATGTTTAGGCAAAGGATGTTGGGGTCCAAGTATGGCCACAACATGTTGATCGAGCCAAGGTCTGGCGGGATTGTTTGGATTTTCCATAGGTGTGGGTGGTGTCGAAGGATGAGATGAAGAATTGCCTTCGTTCGATGACTCTTCTCCTGAAGAGGAGGGAGATGAAGGCGATGGTGATCGTGGGATACCATATCATTTGGCTACAAGAGTAAGGATGTGGTCTGGATCTGTAGGGTTTAGGGTAAGACCAGTGCCTTCAAGTTGCTCTCTAATATCAAAAAAATCTAGCGGTTGATTTAATAGCCATCCTGGTTGTCTGATATGGGTCAAAGCACCATGTGTCCTTAGAAGTGATTGATGAACAATTTATTGTACGTTGGACCTCAGGGGGTTTGGTGTTACTGGTTCAATGGTAATCTATGAATTTTCATTTGATGTGGTTGTTGTTTTAGAGGTAATGTTATCGTCAGAATGACTTCTTGTTACTATAGGTGAGCGGGTGCGTGGGGGAGGAGTCTTGCAACCTCCACATTCAATTGGAAGAACGAGTCCGGTCCTGGGTTGTATAATTAACCCAAGTCGTTTGGTATGACTCGCTCTGACGGGTTTAATGGCTCCGCTGGCCAATCTAAAAGTCCTAAAGGAAACAAATAAATAAATAAAGGAATGAAATAACTAACTAATTACTAATCACTAATATATATGTACATGTATGTATATAACTATTTTAAATAATATTTACACAATAGATTTTCTTTTCTAATTTATGTGCATGTTATACAAGTGTGAGTTTTAATCTAAACTCACAAAAATCTATGAAAAGATGGTTGCGTTAACAAAAGCAGATAAAGAAAACACATAAACTATTTTTTTGTTTTTTCTTAAGTTATCTAAGACTGAACAAAAAGAATATACTATGAAACAGAAATACGTGAACGGTCAAAGCCAGGTCACACATAAGAGTTTCGAAGACAAATAAAAGATAAAAGAATTAAACTAACCTATTAATGGATTGTTCGGCATGCATCCAATTGTCTATATCATCATGAAATGTCCAACCAGCCTGTCCAAGAGTTAAACCTGCAGTGAACCTTTACACTGTTTCGAATAAATGCAAAACAATATATTGATTGTTGGATTTTAATGACAGAATGATAAGACACAAATAATAACTGTGATATTTGTGATTGCAAGCAATTACACATAAGATAAATCTAACTGTAACAATCTGCTTTTAATCATTCAACAAAATTAAAGATAAACCTTATCATTTGAATTGAATGAGTGATCACTATTTTTTAATAATTGAAGCATCAAAATGTGGACTATATTAAAAGAAATTATCTTGATGACATAATAATTTGTGAAGACAAAAGCTATCAACAATTATCGAATTATCAAGATAAACAAACCATAGACGAAAACAACATTTACAGATAGCTAAAGCAGAAATGTAAACATATGTTCTGTCCAAATTCGTGTATAAGATGTCCACCTTCAACCCCAGGCCAAGATGTTTTGATTACAAAAATAATGAGTTTTTAAATCCTTCAGAAAGGTAACTGTCTTATCTTCTGAGATCATATATTGATTACAAAAATAGAGGGGGGATATAACCACCCCAGATCACACTAAATCTTGTAAAAGATTAAAAAAAAGTTTATTCCTGTTTATACAAAAATAGATCATAGATGTGGCTAACAAGCCCCAAAAATGCTTCGGATCACTTGGTCACCATAAACTCCTAGATATCCTGAAAAGAAAAGATAAAATAGAGAAACTTAGATATATATTTAACCATGATTTTGCAAATTTCGAATTAGAATAGACTGGCTACAGAATCTGTTGATTCTGTAGCTAGTCTATTTTAGTAATGAAATCTAATTTATTCAATGAACAAAATAATCTAATTTATTTATTGAATAACACTATTTTAAGATAAAAATAAATCTTACCTCTAACTGTAAAATCAAATCATATCACATGATCTCAGAATTTATTATTGTTGTTGCAGTCTCGACATTTTTTAATATCACATTCCTTGTAGTTTTCATACGTTTCCCTTGTCTTTGAATGACAGACTCGAGCCTACCATTTTCATTTGTTAAGGCGTTGACCTGATCAATAAAATTTTTAATCTGCGACTGTAAAATAGGTATATTGGTGTAATACTTGTCAATCTAGAATAGGCAAGTTTCACATTGTGACTATGCGACGGTCCCTTGAGAATACCCATGGTTGTGAACCAGAACATCCCCAACATGGACTGTAGATTTGTTACCCAACTTAATACTTGGAAACCCTTCACTATGTTTCATAAAAGGTGGTATATTATCCACGAAGTTGTAAGACTGATCGAGGACTGTCTGGAAAGAAAGAGGGTCTTATTCAGCAAGAAATCTATCAATCTTTGCATCCGAACTCTCATGGATCTCGATCATCTTGATTGAGCTCACATGAGGGTTTGATTTGTTTCGCAGCTTCCTCGAAATCAACCTTCCATCTCTCTTATTTTTAAAACCCAAATCAATATCACCTTTAGAATTTTTTCCTACAAGTTTATTTTCATTTTTGACAGAGACGTTAGGTTGTGCAACTTGCTCATGGGCCTTCTCAACAACTTTAGAATTTTTTCCTACAAGTTTATTTTCATTTTTGACAGAGACGTTAGGTTGTGCAACTTGCTCATGGGTCGGGTAAAGGATTACTGTGGGTGGTCATAACACAGGCCCGGGTAGATGAGGGGAGCACTCTAGGATAGACTATGGTTTCCTCAATCACAGGTTTGTTAACCTCTTTAACATTGGGGTTAGCAAAACCATTTCGAGTTAAAAATGAATCCCAATCATCATTCTGCAACTTCAATTGATGTGCAAGCATAATTTGTATTAAACCATGGTGGAAAAGGCTTGAATCTAAACATTGCTTCTTATACCTCTTAGCCATTTTATACAATCTTATCCACAGATAATAAGGCATGTTTAAAGGAAACCCTATGAAATTCATGAGCAGACGCAGGTGATAAAGAAACACAAAACCAAAATGGCCTTCACATGTCACAAATTGTTTCAACACTGCAAGAAAACCATGCCATCAGGATTTTAATAGGGACACTGGCATACCTTTGTCACATCCATTGATCTTTCGAGATGTAAAGAAAAGACTCCATGGAACCTCTTCTACCTTAGCATTCTTGAACCACTTATGCCCGCTCACAGAGAGACCTGTTTCTTGGCTTAAAAGGTCCTCTGTGACTTTGATTTGAATGTCCCCCACCTTGGCTCGACATTCGTCAAATGAGAGGGCAAATTCCTGAGCAGTCTGTAGGTTAAAGCCTTGGAATTTCTCAAGGAAAACAAGCCAACCGTGACCCTCAAGATCCTCCCTTGCATCATCGCATCGGATCAAGGTATGAGTGTCGTTGGGTTTGACCCTAACAACCGAGGCCATGGGAAATCGACAGGAAATCACCCAAACACAGTGTGTATGGAGGGTTTGTAAGAGTAGACCAGAGCTATACTCTAGGCCCGGAACTCATAAAAAATATATGGCGTAATAGCATAAAATCCTCAACAAAAAGATAGGCATTGTTTGAAATGAATGCGAGGGGTGTTTGCAAAACCCAAGACCAAGATTCAAAATGATGGGCTCATTGTGATTGGACTGCCACCTCTCACCTAGTACAGGCCACGACCAAAGCATTAAAATAAAAATGAGTGTGCAACAAAGTGGGTTCGGTCCTAAAGTTTGGGAGAGGGAAACTTATAAACCAAAGTCTAGTGACAAGGGAGTGTATGACCAAGAACCACACAAAAAACATATCAATGCTTAAATTAAATGGTCCTTAGTTGACCCAAAAAAACAATCCATAGGCATGCTTGACATATGAAGCGTCATAATAAAGAGTAACAACTTTATAGCAAGCAACAAGACTTCATTAATAAAAACTGTAGAGCCATTTTGCCTTTCATAAACTTTTTAAAAAGAGTGGTAACACAGTCATAAGTGTCAAAGCTTTGTTTTCATTCTTTTAGTCATGAACGAAGCATGAAAACAAAAACAATAGGAAAAACCAAAAACTTACAATTGTCGTTTCGAAAATTGCTCATGACGAACAGAAAAAATGTACGACCCCAATTAGGCAGCTACATAGATTATTATTTGATATAAAAAGTTAAAAACATGTTGGGCTGCCAACAAAAACTTATGACAAATATTTCCATCGACGATCACCCCCTTAAAATATTTCTCTCCAAAGGAAGGAAAGCCTGTATCTTCCGCTATGGTGGCCTCCAAAGTTGTTAATTTCATCTCCCCAAACTGGACACTCTCACCATCATAGGTTTGAGAAAAATTAAGAGATACTTCCTCGTGATAGCCTTTGAATTTTTCCAAAAATGGAACCCAGCCGACCTGTTCAAATTTCTCCCTGCAAGCTTGGTATTCTTGCGTCTCCCTGTATAATTGGAACACAGGTTTGTGTCTATCAAACCCCATGCTAGATTAAGGAAATTCTTACAATGTATGAGGCAAAGGAACAAACAATGATGGTTTAGTACTAGAACAGGGCATCCCACGATGGAGTACCAGAAGTGGATAGAGTATGAAAATGGTATGAGGGACATAGCATGGTGTAAATGCAGAGGGTATGACAAAAAAATGAGTAAATAACGCTCATCTAGATGTTGAATCCATCCATAGGAGAGTTTATAAGTTAATATTTGGATTGAAACAATCACATCCATGGTAATTATGGCAAGGTAAGATAAGTTGTATCCATGAATAACTTAAAGGATCATATGAAGGTTGGCGTCAGATCATGTTCACAGTAGTTTTGGGTAATGATTTCGGGTATGTGGTTGCTGTGACCAAAATTCACAACTATGAAATCATCTGACGTCATCATGACCAAAAAGGAATCATGGTTTGACATGCATTAATATGTGGCTTGAATCAGTCACATGATGCGATGTTGGATCATGGCATTATGATGTTTCTTTACCATATGAATGGAATTTTTGACCAGAGTGTTTGAGAATGAAATTGTCCATGTTAGAGGTATCATTACCCCATACTCTCAACATATTATGACCAGCCCATCGAGAACTTCGAGTGCATATGAATGATTTCTGTACGAGGAAATGTATGTGAGGACTTGCAAAAGTTCGTGTTAGGGAATGTGCAATAATTGAGGAAAGGAGGATGCATGAGGGTAACCACAAGTTTAATACATAATTAGTCTAATTCTTCAATAAAACGGGATAAAATAGTGAGCTTATACCTCTTATTACTTGAAGCATTTATATCGAGCAGAAAAAAAACTTTTGAGTATAGGGTAAGAATTACCAAAACTTCATCACCAGTACTGGATCACTGCTTAGTACCAGACCATTGGAAGAATTGTTGTAGTACTGGACCAACACAGACCTTTTCCCTTAGTACCAGATGAATAAAGGGGTGAATTTGTTGCAGCATCATAACAACACAGAGATTTGTCTAGTACCAGATGAACATAGGGGCAATTTTTTTGCAGTACCGGAACATCATAGGCCTTCTCCCACAATACCAGATGACCAGAGAGGTGAACATTGTTGCAGTACCAGAACAACATAGGTCTTCTTCCTTAGTACCATATGAGCACAGAGATGTTATCCAGTACCACATCACCACAAAAATTTATTCCGGTACTCAATGAGAATTGGATAAGGTACCCGGTAGTGTATTTTGTAGAATGGAACTTTGTAGGATGCATTTTGTAGAAATTTGTGGCATTTTCTGCTGCTATGGAAGAGAACATGTGATTTTATTCAACTAAAGGACCATGTAGGTAAAACAAAAATAACACCTGGTACAAAAACTTTGAATTGCAGCGAAAGTGTCAAAAAATGAGGCAAAAGAATTCAATGACTGGGCTCCAATCTCTATACCAAGGCGGTACTCTGTAGCTGGACAAACACATGTTGAGATTCATAATCCTCCTCTTTTTGGAACCAAGCTGATCATTGATCCTATTTCAACTTCCATTTTATAACAAAAATAACCCTAAATACTACTATTTTGTGGATTTTTCTCGAGCCCAGATTAGTTAATGTTTGTCGATGTTTTCAATTTTTAGGAGTTTGAAAAACTTAAAGAAAATTCCATCCACTGTCTCATGGATTTTTCTCGATCTCGGGCTAGTTCTTGCTCATCGGTGTTTTCAATTTTTAGGAGTCTGAAAAACTTAAATAAAACTCCATCTACTCTCCCATGGATTTTTCTCGAGCCCGTGCCAATTCCTTCTCGCCGGTGTTTTCAATTTTTAGGAGTCTGAAAAAATTAAAGAAAACTCCTTTTAGCTCCTTTTACATAAATGATCTACATGAGAACACAATCAAATTTTTGTTTTTGTTAGTAACATCAAAATTTCTATCTAATGACACACCTATTTACAGATATGTACAGAGCCAAATTAATTCACACAACAAACTTACTGTGGTGGATCAACAGGAGGAGAAGTCCCCTTGCTTACGAATTGGATTTCAGAATTTTGAAGAACATGTCTAATAAAATCCTCTTTGGATAGAGGCTTATGATAAACCTTCAATCGATTTCCATTCACGACAAAGGGGGTATGATTCTCATCAATAGTCTTTATCTTAACTGGACCATTGTTGTAAACTATATCAACTTCATAGGGTCCCAACCATCTAGTAGATAATTTACCTTTAAAATTATTGAACCTACTATCATAAAGTAGGGCCCAATCACATGACTGAAAACACTTCTTCTTGATGTAATTATCATTCCATTTAGTCCTTTTTTCTTGTATAAGGGTAGTCCTTTGAAGAACATCTTGTCTGATCACATAGAACTCATTCAAATGCAATAGCCTCTATCTTTGAGCTTCATCCAAATCCATCCCTAATTGCATGGCAGTCCTGAAGGTTTTCACTTGAAATTCTATGGGAAGCAACACCTTCTTCCCATATACCAACTCATAAAGTGTATGGCCCATTTTGATTCTCCAAGTTGTTCTATAGGCCCATAATGCCTTAGGAAACCTATCAACCCATTATTTATGATGTAGATGAATAGTATTGGTAATAATAACTTCTATCACCTTGTTAGTTAATTCCACTTGCCCATTTGCTTGAGGGTGATAAGGTGAAGATTTTCTATGTTTTATTTTATACTGTTCAGTAATAGCTTTGACTATATTGGAGGTGAATTGGGTTCCTTGGTTAGTTACTATTTCTCGAGGCACACCAAAATGAGTAAAGATGTCTTCCAAAAGAAAAACTACAACAGATTATTCACTAGCAGAATATAAATCTTTAGCTTCCACCCATTTGGTCACATAATCTGTGAAGACCAAGATGTACTTATTCCTTCAAGACATAGGGTTAATGGGTCCTACAAAATCCAAATCCCATTTCTCAAAAGGTTCAATTACTATGTGATCTTGGAGAGGCATCTCATCAACTGCAGTAGGTTTTCCCATCCTCTGACAATCATCACAACTAGCCACATGCTTCTTTGCGTCCTTGAAAATAGTTGGCCAATAGCAGCCAGATTGTAATATCTTGTATGATGTTCTTTTATTAGCAAAATGGCCTCCACATGGGCCATCATGACATTCTTTGAATATTTCATGCATCTCATCCTTTCGGACACACCTTCTAATCACCAAATCAGGCCTAGTTCAGTATAAACAATCATCATGCCACATGTAATTGGCACTCAGTTGGATAATTCTCTATTTTTCTTTGGAGGATAGATCCTAAGGTAGATTTCCTATTACAATATAGTTGGATACATGTGCATACCATGGAATGTAAGTATAAATAGCAAATATATTCTCATTTGGAAAATTTTCATCTACTGGTGCATTATCACCTGTATGAATGAGTCTAGAAAAGAAATCAACAATTAAATTATCTCTTCTCAGTCTATCAATGATGGTGATATTTAATTCTTGTATTAATAACAACCATCTAGTCACTCTAGCATTTGTAATAGGTTTGTTCATAAAAAATATGATGGCTGAGTGGTCTGTATGTAAAAACAATTCATACCCTGTTATGTAGTGTATGAATTTATTAATGGCATGTACTACTGACAAGAATTATTTTTCAGTGACAATGTAATTTACTTCAGTATGTGAAAGGTTTTTGCTAACAAAGTATATAGCATATGGAATCTGGCCTTCCCTTTGTCCTAAAGAAAACCCCAAAGTTGTATCTGAGGCATCTGTGAAGATATGAAAAGGAAGAGACCATTTTGGTCCTCTTAAAACATGGGAACTTGAAAGCTTTGTTTTTAAAATTTCAAAAGAAATCTGGCATTGTTCATTCCAACAAAATTCAGCCTCTTTTGCTAGAATTTTGAATAGTGGGGAAGCTAGGTTTTTTTAAATTCTGAATGAAACTCCTATAGTAACCAGCATGCCCTAAAAAGATTCTAAATTCTTTCCGTGAGATAGGGGTTTTTATTTGAGAAATGATGTCAATATTGGCAGGGTGTACCCTTATTCCAGTACCAGAGATGCGATGACCTAAAAAAATTCCTTCAGTGAGCATCATTCTATATTTTTCATGACTGAGGGAAAGGTTGGTTTCTTTACACTTGATCAATACTTTCTCCAAATTGTCCAATGCTTGTTGGAAATCATCCCCATATACTATGAAGTCATCCATGTAGACTTCTACATAGTCATGGTTCAAATATTAGAAAATGTCCAAGAAAACCCTTTGACAGATGACAGGTACATTACACAATCCAAAAGGAAGAACTCTATAATCATAGGTACCCCATGGGAAAGTAAATGTGGTTTTGTCCTATTCTTCTAGTGAAATTTGGATTTGATTCTAACCACTAAACCCATCCAAGAAAGAAAAATACCTCTTCCCAGACAAAGTGTCCAAGACCTGGTCTATGAATGGAAAAGGAAAGTAATCCATGTAGGTAGCTTTGTTCAATTCTAGAAATTCCACACAAATCCTCCATTTACCATTTTTCTTAGGGACAATAACTAATGGGGACACCCACTTGCTATTTGATATAGGGTAAATAAAATTGGCATGCAAGAATTTTTGGAGTTCTTCTTTCACTATGTCTTTTATAGTTGGGTTCATTCTTCTTTGGGGTTTCCTAACAGGTATGATTTGATCATTAGTGTAAATACGATGCATACAAGTGTCTGGGTGAATCCCTTTCATGTCGGAGTAATCCCATGCAAAAGCACCAGATTGTCCTTGAATCATTTGAATCAATTTTTGTTGTTGATCTGTTTCTAAGTTAGCATTGATATACAAGAAATTTCCAAGACTGATTTCAATAGCTTGGAAAATTGATTCTTTCCCTTCATCTACTTGTTAAATGGTGGACACTGTAGAGGTGGAGGGGTGCCATATTTCCTGAAATTCAAAGCTGAAGATATGTGTATATTCTGGAAAAGATTGAGGGTATACAATGCATTTGGTATCAGCCAAAAACATGCTTAAAATCTATTCTTCAGTTTGATCTTGAACTCCTTTTACTTGTTCAAGTGTTAACAAGGGTTGAGTATAGTCCTCCTCCCCATAGGGATTCTACAACTAGAAAGGAAATCCAATGGTTGGTTGGGCAGGAGGAAAGAGAATAAGTTTTTGACTTTGGGTGCCATTGGATATTGTCATCTCTCAAGACCAACAACTAATAAACGCATCAATAGTGGCCAACCAAGGTCGTCCAAGCGCTAATGGATGTCCTGGTTTGGAGGTTTTAGGATGAATCACCAAGAAATCCGTAGGGTACTCCCAAGAGGCCAAAGTGATTGTTACATCATCTAGACTTCCTGCTGGACTCATAACTGATTTTTCTACTAATTCCAGCAAAGTCTGTGTTAGTCTTAGGTGATTTAGCTGCAGTGTTTTCATGGTGTCAACCAACATAACATTTATTTCTTCTCCTAGATCAATAAGTGTGTTTGGAAAAGAAACACCATTAATATCTGTGGTCACCACTAGATTTCCTGGATCATTATATTTAGATGTCATTTCTAATATAAATTCTAATAATTGTCCAACCACCTGTATAACAGGAGGCTCCTTCCTCTTCCTCCCTGGATTTTTAATGCAAAGATACCATACAATATTAGCATAAATAGGAATATCCTTGATGGCATGAAGTAGGGGAATCTTTAAACATATGTTTCTAAGTTCAGTCTCTATATTATGCCCTAGAGGTACCTCAGATTTCTTCACAAGTAACCTTTTTAGATAAGGGGGAGGATTAGTTTTCTGAGGTATTTCTGATGGGTGAGAAGTGCGAGGAGGAATTTCCTGTTGTACAAGGGTGTCTCTTTCTTCATATGATTGGTTATCCCTTTTTTCTTCTTCTCCAACTTCTTGGTTATCTACTTGTTCTTCTTCTTGAATTGCTTGGTTATCTACTTGTTCTTCTTCTTGAATAACCACAATAGTATTTGGCTTATTCAAAACCCTCCTTGATCTTAATTGAATTCCATTAAATGAAGCAGGAGTTATCACATAAGTGGGGAAGGTTTGTACTTCAATATTTTGTACAAGTTGTGTAGGTCTATTGTTTGGATTAGGAATGGGTTGTGCAGAAATAGGGGTAGGTCGAGGAGGGTTTGGAATAGGTGCAACTTGCATTTGTTGATGCATATTTGGGTTCATAGGAAATGCAAGTTGTTGTTGTTCCATTTGGGTTCATAGGAAATGCAAGTGGTTGCTGCAGTTGTGGAGGTGGAGGGAGAGAAGGTGGATTAAACCATGGTATAAACTRAGAGATATTGTAAGGGTATTGTGGGTAGGTGGGAAAGGTTGCTGGATGAAAGGTAACATTCCCATATGCAGGCCCCTTCCATCCTTGTTTCCAAGGCTGAATTTGTGGTTGTTGAGGTGACCATTGAGGGTAAGAAATAGGAGGTACCCATTGCTGTTGTGAATATTGTGCAGTAGGATCTACAAACATATTAGGGTTTTGTTGTCTCCATGCCCTCTTGGGGGGATATGATGTTTCCTGAGGTTCTCCCCCTCCCTTGAAAATGAATTTTAGTCCAGGTAAAGAAGGAAACTCATTGGTAGGGTGATATTCTATACATAGGCCACATATTTCAATAAAATTAATAGGACATTCCTTTCCAGGATTCCTTTTCCTACACCGAGGACAAAAAATTGCCAAAGTAACATTTTCCTCTTCTTGTTTTCTTTTTATTTTAATGGTATCAAGTTGGGAGTTGATGGTGTTGAGGATGTATGTTTTGAATTTTTCTAGCAGATTCCCCAACTCTATCCTACACCTCCTGGTGTGGGTTTAGTAATTATGTTTATAGGATCCCTTACACTTTTTCCTGTTTTGGCTTGGCTGTGAGAGTACCTTTTACAATACTCTGCAATGTCTACAAACGACTTCTAATACACATCTCCATAAATCATAAGGTTTAGTACCTTGATAAAACCATCCCTTACATCTTTTAGTAAGATGGTCCTAACTATGGTTGTGTCTAAGGAATTTTTTTTTGTCTTTTGGTAGTTATATAGGAACCTTTCTAGGTAATCTTCCAAACTTTCCTCCTCAGACTGTTGCATTTTAAATATGTCATTCCTAGCATCCCTAGGTCTGTAGTAATATTGATATTTTTGGAGGAAAGTATCCTTCATGCCATCCCAAGATAAGATAGTGTGTTATTCTAGGCTCATAAACCACCTTAATATTGAGTCTTTAAGTGTGGCTAGAAAGAGTTTTAGTTTTTGTGCATTATCAATGTAATTATAACTCCTACATAGTTTATCAAATTAAAACAAAATGAATCAGGATATTCTGTTGACATACCATGGAAGTGAGGTAGTGAGGACAGTGGAATATTATTCATAGCAAAATCTCTATTAATGTCTAATATTGGGAATCCAAATGTCTCTGTTTCGTTGTTTACATTTCCCTCCTCATCTGCCATATCTCCAAATATCACGTTGTAGGGTGCTGGTGATTTCTCCCCACTAAGTGATGGTTAAACCACTGGGTTTTTTGGTATATCCACATGTTTCAATACCTTGTGTGTTGCCCCAATGGTATATGCAACCTCTTCTACCACTACCTTTGTCTCTTTTCCATCTCTTCCTTCTGATTGGGTTGCCAGTGCTCCCCTTCTTGCTTGTTGTACTATGTTTTCAATTTGAACAATAGCTTCAGATTTGGTGCCTTTGGTTGTTGTTTCAATTGTTTCCTTTGAACTTTATCCTCTGAGAATTGTTCCTGCACAGAAATTAGCTGAGTTAGTGTGTGTGGGGGGTTTTCTTGTTGCTTGTTTTTCTATTTTTTTTGAAATTTTGGAGGCAATAAATCTACCTTTAATATCCCTATGTCTACTCATAAAAAGAAGAAACTATAATACTAATGAAACACAGAATTTTAACTACCAAAGGTAAGAGGACAACCTGAATTTGGAGAAACCCCACCAAAGTGGATGCATAGGTTCTTACCTCTCGTCTTTGTTGGATTACTGACAGGGGGGGTGAATCAGTAATAGAGCAATTTAATCCTTTTTAACCATATAATCCAAGTGTTATATCAATGAAGCATTATCATCCAATAAATGTAGAGTAAATAAGCAATGAAAAAACATACACATACACAATACACTAGTGTTTTANTTTCTTATATGTCTTGAAGAATTACATTCATTAGAAGCACCAACTTCCTTTGTTTTCCAGTTGCAACTGGAAGGAGGCTCCAACCCCCTAGTTTCTCAGGCTACAACCTGAGGGAAGCCCCAACTCCCCAATTCTATAGCTACAACTAGAAGGAGGCTACAACCCCCTATGTTCTCTGGCTACAACCGAAAGGTGGCTACAACCACCTGTCCTTGCCCCGTCCTTCCACCCTGAAGTAGAAGAATGATGGAACCACTTTCAACCTGTCAGTGTGATATATATTGTTGTAAACCTGTACCAATAAATATGAACCATGCATCAACCTTTACCTCTACCTGTAATCAACCTGTACCATAAACAAGTGCATCAACCATGCACCAACCTGTACCAAATAACCTGTAATCAACCTATACCATAAACAAGTGCATCCAAATATGTACCAAGTATGTACCAATCATGTGTCAACTACTCATCAATATGTACCAACATTATCAACTATACACCTCATGTATGTGCCAACTCATCAATTACTTGTCTCAACCATGTACTCAACATGTACCTCAACCAAAAGCCCTCATAAATTTCATCATCCAAATATTATTTGTAGCTTTGTAATAGACCTGGTGTATATGATCACATTCCTGCAAACCTTCCTTAACTTAAAAAACAAGAGACTAGCATTTTCATCAAACTTTTCTTTAGTCTCACATGCCTAGTTTTGGATTAGTCAACAACCCTAACTTGAAGTAATGATAACTTTGTACCTATAATGTATAAAGATATGAAACTGATAAAAACTGTTCTTTAGTATGTTTTATGCAATTCCTCCAGGTGTCACTACTTGGAACCTCTCATAAAAGGAGTTATAGCAAAAATGGCATACCTTGCTAAATTTTGGCGTATTCTAGACAACGACCTTATAGAGTGTGCCCCGCAAGGAATATTTGTTCAATTGATCTGCAA
>JASDQU010739524.1:80136-112194 GCA_032191745.1 Picea mariana | reverse complement strand
TTTAGTCATAAAATAGAGAAACATGCTACAATGAAGATGCTGATCTGGAATGCTCAACAGATGGCCAAGAAGATAGACAATAGATAAGAGCTTCTACAAAATGCTCCCGCTAATACAAAAGATGCCTCCACAGGATGAATGAGAAATGGAGATCAATACAAGCAGATCTGAATGCCAAACTCTCCAGCTAAAGGATGCCACGCTCCAATAGAAGGCTTAAACCCTCAATAACTCGGCCCTGCTGCCAAAAGTGTCCAATCACCCTAATAAATATGCCAACTGATAGATCGGGTGATGGTAAGAACAACCCAGGTGACCGAATCTCCAAGATCTCTCTCAATCTCTGTAGATCTGAAATCCCCCACTGAATGGTGCACCCCACTGGATGACTGAAACCCTAGATAATTCGGCCCTGCTGCCAAAAGTGTCCAATCACCCTAATAAATATTCCAACTGATATATCGGGCGATGGTAAGAACAACCCAGGTGACCGAATCTCTAAGATCCCTCTCAATCTCTGTAGATCTGAAATCCTCCATTGAATGGTGCGCCCCACTGGATGACTGAAACCCTAGATAATTCGGCCCTCCTGAAGGAGGCCTCCAAATGCTCTGAAACTCTCCAGAAATATAGATCGGGACACTGCAAGTCACTAGGTAAAGTCTCAGGGTCATATCTGAAGTGTAACCCCTCCAAACGGACTAGATATGGATCTCAAAAACGCTCTCCTTCTCTTCAATTCGCCCCACTGTTCAAGAAATAATCTAAGCCATAAAACTGTCTCAGAAAGCACTAGATCTAATGTCCAAGGCCTTGTAATGAAAACCCAAGTGATAGAATCCTCAACGGCCCTACCAATCTCCTACAATGAATCTCTCTCCAAAGATGATGCGCCCCTCTTGCTGGAATCCCTCAACTGGTGCACCCTCTCTCTATCTGCACATGAAACTAATGTAGAATCCTCCTGCAACTGAGTAGATATGCAACTATAATGGTGTGGGATAGTATTGCATCTCCGAGATCAAACTCGGGACAAGATAGGTGGAATCTTTTACCACCGAATCGTCCTCTAGGGTTTGTTATGTCAAAACACTCAAAACCCCCAATATTGGGCTCACTAGCTAGAAGCTAGAAATCAAAAGATAAACATACATGAATGATGAGAAGAGGCCCCTGCCTTTCCTTTATACGTTTGGCTCACCTTGTCCCTCCAAAGTGACTCTCATTTTATTAATATTTAATTAATTAATTAAATCACTTTAATTAATTAATTAACCTTTTTACCTCTAAAAAGCTCCTTATCTCCTTGTGTGGCTTCCCTAGCCACTGAAAGTCACTTCTAGCCATCCCATCCTGTAGTGTTGATCCTCCCGATTCCAATGAGCTATTACACTAAGAGGTTCCTCCAAGTAATGTGCCCAAAATGACCTCTTCAGTGAATTCCATTGACTTATAGCTCAAAATAGTCAAAATCATGGAAATCGTCGGAATGCAACGAAACCAAAGTCAACCTGTGCGGAATGGCTTATAATGATGGAATATGATCATAGATACAAGATGGACCCCAAAATGCCTCTCAAATACCCCTGTACTCGCTATAACATCCATCTAGCCACTCTGGTCATCATAAATCTCTACACTGGGATAGTGTCCCAAAGTGGGGACATTACATATTTGGTGTAAAAGTTCCCTTTTTGGGTGGCATGTTGGCCAAGTATCACTTTTGAACCTTGATTTTGAGGTGGTTCTGCTAGACAATATTTCTTCTGTTGTATCTCCCAAGTTTCAGCCCTTCTGGGTATGAAAATTTCTTTTATGTATTTCTCTGATATTTCTTCTCTACAATGCCACAGGTCTGATCAAAATTGGATGTGCCAAGTGGAATTTACGGTAACTTCCCCACAACTTGCTGATTTTTGGTCTTTCCAGGAGATCTCACTTGTATAGCGTGCCCCACACAAAATAATTGACATAAAATTTTGAAACTTGCACCAGAAATACTACAGAATGTCCACGATCCAATGAAACCAGTCCCACTCAATTTGGATACTCTAGGAGGAAGTTATGATTGTTTTACCTGGAACACATTCTTGAGACTAGTCAATAGGACTAGTCAGATACCCTATCTTACACAAGGTGTATCTACAAATTTAAGATGACCCATAAGATGAAATTTTTACCACATATACCTTACTAATTTTTGTAAATATCCTTCAGATTTAAGGGTCTGAAACATTACAGAAAAGTTTTATAGTGAAAATTCCACAATGAATCACTTCAAGATGATTCTAGAACCCTATCTTGTACATGATGTATCTTCGAAAGTATAAGGCCTCAGTAGCTGAATTTTGAACCCAACGTGCCTTGATCAGTATTCTAAGGATCCTCCAAGTCGTTCCTTCTAAAACATTGTATAAAAAAAGTTATAGAGAAAATTCCAAGGTGTCTCAAATGTAGCAGCGAAACCCCAAGACCTTGAGCTTTGATACCATATGTTAAGAACCAAATATCAATATAGCATAGGAAAACCTCATTAAAATTACTCAATGCCTTGAAAAAGAGATAATTTCAGATAATAATCCTCTTCGAGGGGGCAGCCTCCTTTTACCCCACTTAAATGTTCAAGTACAAGATGATTCAAAATGAAAATGTCTCCTTGGTATATATAGGAGACTAGGAGGCATAATTACAACTAATGGCCTAAAGATGACATAAATAAAATAACATTACTAATATAATATTCCCCAATTAAGGGGTAATGAGCCAATATTAGGGCTTAACACTTTCATCACTATCTATCATCTATACAACATCCCTTTTAAGGAAGGTTAGCTATTACAATCAAAGGCTGAAGATAATTATCAAATGTTTACAAAATATTACAATTGGAGATCATAGCTTATTTCAAGGAATGGACTTAATCCTCTTGACACAAAGTGCGTGAGTGATGAATTCTATCATGGTCTTCAAATGAACCAAGGATACTTCCATCGAACTAATTTCTTGGAGCCATCGCTAGTGTACTTGTTCAAAATGTTAATCTTGTAGACATGAGTTTAGTACAGGACTAGCACAGTAACAAATCTTGGTACTAGATCAGTGCAACAATGGTACCATAATAGGTGCAAAGGTTGTACCGGATCAACACAGAGGTGGCACCAGATCAATGCAGTGTTGGTACCGGATCAGCCCAGTGTTGGTACTAGATCAGGCAGAGTACCAGAATAGAACAGTTGGTTGTTGTAGTATCGGACCAGTAGAAGTACCGGATGAATCCCGAAGATGAGTACCAGATGAGGTGATTCATTTGTCATGAAGCTTCTTGATAATAATGAAAGTAATTAGGATCATAAACAATCAACCATTTAGTCCCAGTTAATCAAGAAATCAAACAAATCATGTTTTTAACATGGGTTACCTCTTTATGCATATGGATAAGGTCACAAGGTAGGTTTGTGGAAGAAATTGACAACATATTCATATGTCAGAGGTAAAATTGACCAGGATAGAAGATAATATAAGGTAATAGAGGTGTCAAAATGGAGACTCAATAGTGACTGTGTAGATGGTGGGACGAATATCCCGTGGCTGATAATGGATCAGAAAACAGAGGCTCTGGGCTCCTGTAACTGAATACAGTGGATCCTGGGAGCTGATAGGGGGAACTGTCAAAGTGTGATTATCCTCAAGTGGCAAGGATGATGAAGGGATATTACATATAGGGTGCAATGAATTGCTTGACATAAGCCAAATGTCAAGTAATATGGAAGAGAACCTGTTGTGGGGGGCAAGATCTCTTGTGGAAAATTTACCAGAGAATTGGGAGGATGCGGGGGAATATCCTTAGACAGTCAAACAATTAACCATAGAGGGATGGGAAGTGACTCAGGTTTAGGGGAGGGGATATTGATAGTTTCTGGAGAGTACATTATGAATAGAGAGGTGATCGAAGGTGGTTGAATAGGGGTTGAATGATGACCTCGATATGCAACAATCAAAGGACATCAGTATGTTAAATTAGCAAGTGAGTCAAAGAGTGAACAAGGACATATCGTCCACTTGGGGAATGATGATGATCCGGATTATTTTCGGCACGAAATGAGATCGGAGATATAATAAATAAATGCACAGAGATATCGCAGATGTTCAATAATATAACAGAAATGTATCAGAGATGCAGCCATAAACACAAATATACAGTAATACATGATTTCTATTAATGAAAGAAATGTACAGAGACTGTAAAAACACAGAGTGAAAGACTCGCTAGAATGGTGGCAGCTTATCTCTGAGAAGAGATGTGATGGCTACTCACATTCACAAGAAGATGGTTACAATGAGGCTATAAAGGAATTTTTACAATAAGAAAGAATGCCAAAAATCCTAGACATCCAAAAAGCTAACTCTAGGAGATGAAGCGCCAAAAGTCATGTGGGCCCCGTTTGGGTAAGCTAGTACATCAACTTCCCGGGGTTGTAACTTTTGCATGCTATCTCCGTTTTAGGCGTGTGATAGCCCGTTGGAAAGGTATCATTGAGGATATTAATTTTGGGGGCTCAATTATGCCTTTGTATATAATTACAGAGCTTGATGCTAAAAAACCTTCATTTAGGCCCTCAAAATGGCCCCGAAAGTAAAAACTGCTAAAAATAGTAAATTGCCAAAAATGTCAGAAAACTATTTTGAGCCAGTTGGAAAAGGTGGGTGGCCATCGATATTCATATAGATAAAACCTCCCTCATTAGGAAGCAATGGTCTCCATTGCATTGAGTTCCTAGGGGAGAAGGAAAAGCGTTTGTTGAATCTGCATCTTGGTGAGCTGCTTGTCTTGCTGGAGACATCACGCTGCTCAGTTTGTGGAAGTTTGTCACGAACATTTTGAGGTTGAGGTTGTTCAACAAGTCGGGATACATGAGAGGATGATGTGTAGAAGGAATATTTGCACTTTGTTGCAACCTTTTCGAATTGCTTCTGTTTGATAGAAGGTGCTTGGGGCGAGGCTGTAGTGGTTGCAGTGTCCTTCTGTTCTCCTTTTGAACAGATTGTGAAGAAAATAAATTTTGCAGTATGAGATACTACCTTACGACACTTTTTAGGTGGAACAGTAGTCAGAACTACCTCTGGTATTTTGTAGAGATGACCCCCTAGAGAAACAATGACACTGCGGGGTCGAGACTCATAAAGATCATGTCGCTTCCACATATATGGTTGGCCCAAGAGAACATCACAGACATCCAGTGGGGCAACATCACATAATACCTCATCCTTAAAGGGTTGGATGCCATATGACAATCGACATTGTTGGTTTACACAAAGATCTTGTCCTTGTCGAAGCCACCTGATGTTGTATGGATGCGAGTGTGGTGTTGTCGACAATCCCAACTGTTTGATGATCTCTGCTGAGATGATGTTTTTATGGCTTCCGCTATCAACAATAAAATGTATCGGGGCCCCCTTCACCCACATCTGTGAATGTAAAAGGTGCTCCCCCTCTTCAGGATCTATTAGTTC
This sequence comes from Picea mariana, assembly GCA_032191745.1. Taxonomy (NCBI): domain Eukaryota; kingdom Viridiplantae; phylum Streptophyta; class Pinopsida; order Pinales; family Pinaceae; genus Picea; species Picea mariana. The sequence continues at coordinate 106,683 of JASDQU010739524.1, read as the reverse complement.
TTCTGGTTGAATTGTTGTGGTCGCGACAATAGTAGTGGGGTCTGCGTCAATGATCTATCCTTTACCAGTATTTTCATAATCAGATTCTGAATCATGGTTTGGCTCCTTGTCTTTGATCTCGGCCACCAATGACTATTTTGAACGACATTCATGATTTTTGTGCCAGGGGCTTTTGTGGAAATCACACCATTTTTCGGTGTCCTTCTTTGTCTTCCCATGACCCTTCTTTTCCTATGTCTTGGATTGGTTTTCAGGGAACTATTTGTTAGGGCCGTCTTTGCCATGCTTTGTTTGTTGTGGATTTGCAGACCCGAAATCCCATTTGTTTAGGTGCTTAAAATTCTACTCAATTTTAACATCATATCGATAAGCAACACCGAGTGATGAGATGTCCAGAAAATCCATTTCAATTTGGTTGTATCTGTGTAAAGCCCCATGGTATTTCAGAACCAAATGTTTCTTAGAGTCTTTGATACCCAACTTGGTGCACAAGGTATGGAAGGTATTGGTGAAATACGAAACTGCTTGGCCCCTCTCTTGCCGCAATGTGGTCCATCTCATGTACTGGTCCCCATAGTTTCCAACAGGATAATATTGTTCCTTTATTGCATCCACAAAAAACCCCAAGTGGGATCGGCCCCATATATTCTACACTCCTCTATGGAACTTTGTTCCCAGTAAGTTTCCCACCAATGTTTGACACGAGGGAGAGCTTTAAGGAGTGCGAAGATGATATTTTCTTTGTCGGAAAAATTGTGAACAGAGAAATAACCTTCTAGCAGAGTTAACCATTTTTCTAGGGTTTCTGCATCTATCTGTCCTTCAAATACAGGAATATCAAAGTTAACTTGTACCTTGAAAGGCAAGGTGCCTCCAAAGTGGTCACTTGATGAATATGTGCCTGATGCTATCAGCAGGCGTTGAAGGATGTGGGCAAAATTCTCCATCATTTCGTCCCTCTGTCGCGTGAGAGCTTGCTCAAGCAACAGATTGATAGGATCGGTTGCTCCGTCATTTTTCTTTTCTTTCACCATTGAGGGTTTCTTGGGTGTGTGAGAGTGATTGTTTTCAAGAGAGACAAGCTCGAGACCCAACTTTCTATATTCGAACCTCGTCGGGGAAATGCACTAAAAAATGATCAAGAGCAGCCTGCTCTGATACCATTGATCCGGATTATTTTCGGCACAAAATGAGATCGGAGATATAATAAAGAAATGCACAAAGATATCACAGATGTTCAATAATATAATAGAAATGTATCAGATATGCAACCATAAACATAGATATACAGTAATACACAATTTCTATTAATGAAAGAAATGTACAGACACTGTAAAAATACAGAGTGAAAGACTCGCTAGAATGGTGGCAGCTTATCTCTGAGAAGAGATGTGACGGCTACTCGCATTTGCAAGAAGATGGTTACAATGAGGCTCTGAAGGCATTATTACAATAATCAAGAATGAAAAAAACCCTATACATCCAAAAACCTAACCCTAAGAGATGAAGCGCCAAAAGTCATGTGGGCCCTGTTTGGGTAAGCTAGTACATCAACTTCCCGGGGTCGTAACTTTTGCACACGATCTTCGTTTTAGGCATGTGATAGCCCGTTGGAAAGGTATCATCGAGGATATTCATTTTGGGGGCTCAATCATGCCTTAGAATATCATTGAGGATATCAATACCGAAAAACCTTCATTTAGGCCCTCAAAATGGCCCCGGAAGTAAAAACTGCTAAAAATAGTAAATTGCCAAAAATGTCAGAAAACTGTTTTGAGCTAGTTGGAAAAGGTGGCTGGCCACCGATATCCATTTGGATGATATGAATATCCATAAATAATGTCAGTGATGTGGGAACCAGTAAGAAAAGAGGGCTCTGGCTGAGATGTTTGGTGTACTGCGGTTAGCGTCTAGAGAAACTGAGGTAGAACTAGGCAATGATGAGTGTAGTGGCCATATTCTGAACAGATGACACAAGCGAATTTGGTTCGCAACCCTTTACTACCTGCAGTGGAGGATGTTGTAGTAGCACTAGATGTACTTGTTGAAGCAATGAGAAATGTGGGTGCTCGAGGGAGTTGGATCAGATTGCATAACTCGGGAAGAGTAGGACATATATTGGTAGGGTGTCCCTCTCTTTCGCATAGTGTGAAAGGAGGTTGAACTTCAGGAGGAAGTGGAGCTATGGGATCTTTCTTCTTTCATTCTTCAGGAGCATCGCTCCATGTCAGCAGCGTGTCAGCCAACCAGCACATCCAACATGCATATAATGGAGAAAGGGAGAGGTGCAACCCTCTCAATTTTGAAATTCGAAATTTCAATAAATGTTGTAAGGCTTTTAATGCTAGACCACGCCTTTGTATAGGTAGTGGTTGAGGTTTCCTTTAATGGTTTCCTACAGCAAGCCCAGGATGTAGTCAGGACTGGGCATCCATTTATGTAATGTAGCCGTAGGAGCTTCTCTGTGATGGCGATATCTCAGAGAAAATGAGGTTGAGGATAAGCTTGAGAGAGCCCTCTTTGTAATTAGAGGGTGATAGAGATAGGAGGAGAGACCAGAGCAAAGAGGTCTCGAGAGAGAGAGAGTTGAGACTTGTTACAGTCCAACCTTTGTAAACACCTTGTATAGGCATTTCTGAATTAATAGAAGAGTAGTTTTTCCTGCCATGAATTGTCTGTATGTGTTTGCATGTTTTTATGCATTTCGTGTTTTGAATGCATAACTGGTGAAGTATTTCATAAGTTTCAATTTCTTCCCATCTTGGATTTTCCAAGTGCAAGGAGTGCTCATAGTCTGCAAGGTGTGCATTGACAGAGGTGAGACAACCTCAGGAAAGCTCAAGAGGGATAGTGTTGAACCTTCATCAGTAGAGGTGCAAGGAGTGCACAGGAAGGAACTCTGTCTTGAGTTCAGGGAAGACAGAACTACTAAAGGTTTTGTAGAGCTCTGCCAAGAGGGCATCGAGTGAGTGCATAGAGTGCACTGGTGAACTCTATTTCGAGTTTGGAGAAAAGAGAAGTGTCGAAGAGAAGACACTCACAGGGTTTCTCAATACTCTGTAGGCTCTACAAGGTGTGCATCGAGCAGGAGAACGCTAGGTGGGCGTAAGGAGTTGTATTTTCAAGAAAACTTCTCAAATCTGAGTTATTCGAGATCCTTGAATGCAAGGTGTGCGCAGGAGTAAATCTCCGAGAGGATGAAGCTCAGAAGGGACAACATTTCTATAACACAGACAAGACCCAAAGGAACCTGGCTCACAAGAGGAAGAGTCAAAGGTCGAGACCTTCGAGACTTAGAAAATATTGTAAGTCAAAAATCCAAGAAAGCTCAAGAGGAAGAGCACAAATGTCATTGGATCATCACTGGGAAGGTAGATCCAAACTGTTGAATCTACATCTAGGTAGCAGGAGGAGAGCGCGCAAGGAGGACAGATTTGAACCGTTAGATCTAGCACCAAGAGTCGATAGCCTTTGGATCTGGAAGAAAGTGTGCGAGGTTTAAGACTCGTAATAGTAGAAGGGAGAGGACTCGTCAAGTCTTGAAAGCATCGTGACCATCCACATGAGGATACGTGGCAAGCAGAAAAGGTTTCGGGGGAAGGCCCAAAATATTTCGAGCCATCAATCTAGTTAGATCATGGTCGTCGGTTCCAGAAGGGCCTGGGCCATTGATCTCTCAAAGGGAGAGGTTTCAACATTTTTTAGACCAAGGATTTGAAAGGGAAAGGAGGAACGCTTGCATCGTGATTCCCCGAATCATGAAACCCTGAAAGCATTCAGAGGAATAACACCAGGTCACGGGATCTAGTCCTATGAAAAGTGACTTAAGGGAGGAGATAAGGAGCCATTAGACCCTTTCAGGGTTCGGAATTTCGACAATTCTGAGGACAAGGAGTCAGGGAACTTTGCGTTGAAAACCCCGAAGTCGTAAAACGCGACGTGTCTTTGGAGTAGGGCTATGGTCATGGAGGAAGCAATCACATAGACCGAGATTTGGTCAGGGGATAATCGTCGTTGAGCCCATTTCGGCATTTCAGTATTCGGGGATTGAAGAGTCAAAGACTCGACATCAGGATTCGTGAAGTCGCAAAATGAGAAAAGCATCTCTTGACTTGGTCGAAGGTCATATCTGGGTCAAGTGTTGTGGATTCCTGGGTTGACGAAAATTCCGAAAGAACGTAAGTTGTTGGATCAAGGGAGGCTCACTGTCGTCGATCTCATCAAAGGCAAGATTTTGGAATCTGGGTAATCATAGGGGATGAGGAACGACTATTGGTTGTTCGCTTGAAAGTCTTGAAAAGATGAAATTAGTGGGAAACAGGTGGTGTGTACTTGTCACAATGGAGAAGTCAACCTTCATTGACATTTTGGGTTTCGGAGGTTGAAGAGTCGAGGGAACTTACATTAGGATTCACGAAATCCAAAATTTCCTTTTCGGAAAAGTCCTGATCATATTTGTTGGTCAAGAGTGAAGGTAGGAGCTTGTGGGAGCTAGGCTCTATTTCAGGGTTCGATGATTCGAGGGACAATGAGCCTACGAGAGATCTCATGCAGGAGTCTCGAAACCCTGAAATGTGAAAAGGGGGTGCACGCGTAGATTTTCTCAAGATCTATTCCAGAGGACAAAGGGACCTGTGGATTCATTCAAAGGGTTCCAGCAGGAATCCAAAGAGTCATTTCGGCTCAGAAGAAGATCGATCTAGAGACCAAGAGGTCGCAGAACCCTGCTGAGGTAGGGGGACTGCATCATTTCATCTGCCCCCAACAGTGGCAGTGGTGTCTATAGTTGGGGGTGAGAGTGGTGTTGCAAGATCCTGTATTGGAATATGCATCAAGATTCCCTCTATTTGAGGAGGTAGAGATGGATGAGGAACCATCGCAGGTGGATGAAGATACCATACTGGGATGGAAAGCACCATGTTTGGAAGGGTAAGGGTCATAGCTACCTAGAATGCTTGGACTCCAGGTGGGGGGTAAAAGATGAGAATTTGAGTAATTTCTTGTGGGATTGTCTCCCAAACCAGGATTTTCCCCTGCAAGGTGGGGAAATCAGGGATAAGTGCTGCAATAGGGTTCTCAATGAATTATTGAGGTAATAGTTCTTCAATTTGTGGAATGTCAAGGTGTGGAGAGGCCTAAGTGGGAGGAATGGTGTCTTTGATATCAGTTCCATTAGAATATACTACACACACTTGTGCTAAAGGGTGTAGGAGAGGTGGTGCTCCATGATATGCCCCCAACAAAGATGGGTCCTTGAAAATTCCAGGACCCATGTCGATGAGTGAATAAGCATATGAGCTAGTGCAGACAAGGGGAATAATTTTATTGATGTTGGCAGAATGGTTGGGCTCGTAATGTGTAATTTGGTCAATGGTGATGATTTTCCCACTGTGGGGGATCGTTCAAAACATAGAAGAGGCTACCTCCTTCATAGAGTACATGTAGCTACATCCGAACTAGATATTGTAATCAAGCAGGGTCTCGATAACTTCAATGTCGATGAGGATGGTTTTTCCCCCAAGTTCGACGGGGACATTTTGGAAGAGCCCTTTACGAGAGGATGGTCGACCATCATAGGCTCTCAAGGTGATGGCAGATGGTACTAGCTCAGGGGAGCTAAGTTTTTACCATACTACTTTGGATATGATGCATGTGGATTCACCTTCATTGATGATACACCGATGAATTGTGATGTTCCAGATCTTGACTGGTATCTGGAAAGCTACCAGGGTGGGGAGGCATGGTTCTACGCTATCTAGATCAAAGGTGATGAGTCTAGTATTAGCTGGGTCAACTTCCCCCAAGGTGGAAAGAAAGGATTTCCGCTAATTTGGACAAGTATGGAGGACCTCCAAGACATACATGGCTGGAAGGGACTGTGCTAAGTCGTCTACTAGGATGTAATTGTGTGATGCCCTAGAATGAGGGTTATTGACATTTCGTCGTAATGGAATTCAAGGTATACAAATTTTTGGTTTAGTGTCAGGGCGTGGAATCATCAAGGGTTGTCCGGTTATAGTTGGAGTCACTTCTGAGGTGGTTGGGGAAGAGTCACGAGGCATGTCATATTGACGACCACACGTTTTTAGGATAATCTCCTTTTCACTGGTGGGGAGGATATTGCGATCACTCAGTTTTCCAGAGAGCATCGGCCCTAGTTTTTTATACTGCCCCATTTGGGGTGGGGCAGAGGGTGTACCTCCTGTTGGATATTCATCACACCTTGGTGTGGAATACGATTTTACAGCACAATCGGGGGTGGTTGTTGCAAGTATTGTTGTGGGGCTTGTTGAGGGACAGGCGACGTTGGAGGAAGTGGTGAGTTCATGGATTATTTCATTCATTTGAAGTCAGAAATTTGGGGGCAATGGTGAGTATAATTTCCATACTCACCAAAAAGCATGCAAGGGAAGTTCGTCCTAAGATTTTTTTTGTTCTTCCTTTGGTGTTTGATGTTATTGTCCCATTGGGGGTTGTGGTTTCCTTGATTATGGTTTCCCCCAGTGGGATGGTTTTGTTGGGGGTTATTTCCTCCTGGTCCCAGTTTATTATTGTTTCAGTTTTTCCCTTTCTTCTTGCCATTATTTGGTTGATGGGATGGATTTTCTACATTCAATTGTTCAAAATCCTGAATCTTTTTAACGGGAGAAGCCTGAACAAAGTTAATGTTGGCATGTGTTTTTCCATGTGGAGGAGAAATCGGTTGTGGATGACCAAGAAATGGAAAGTATGGATTGTTTTGTGGAAATGATCCATAGGGAACATATGAAGGTGAAGCACTTTCACTAGTTCACAGGTTGTATGCAGAGATAGAAGGTGAACCTGAACTTGGTTGAGAGGATGAATGGATTATGGCTACCAGTGAAGGGCCACCCATGGGTGGAGGGGGAGTAACAGGATATGGTTGTTGGTAAGTGGGAGCAGGGTAATAAGATGGCCCTCCATAGGGTTGAGATATTTTGGTGCATTGTAAATAGGTGGTGGTTGGCTGCAAGGGCTTTGATGTGTCATGGAACCAATCAACCTATCCGCATCATGGGACATCCTAGGTTTGTCTTAGCCAAATGGTATGGGTTTGGGTGCATCGGGTAACACTGTGTATAAGTAACTTGATTGAGAATAGATGAGTTCAAATTTTTGGGCCTTGTTGATGGATTCCTCTTCTAAATGAGGAAAAGTGGATGCAACATCCTTAGCGATAACAAAGACGAGTGATTTGAGAAACCAATCAATACATTGTTCTTTGGTGGTTTTTTCTTTTCACAAACTACGACATCGATTCCATTCATGGATCTGATTGGCTATGTGGATAGAAATAGTTTTTTTGAACTCCAAGAGAAGTTCTAATCCAATATCATGACGAACTGGGAGTTGGAAAAATGACAAAAATGCCTTGGCCAATGATTCAAAGGTCACATGGGACCTTGATTTTTCATCCACATACCATTTGTCTAAGGAACCTATGAGAGTTCATTGAAACAACCTTAAGAGGATTGAATCATCCATGATTTTGTTTGAATAGAACCATACGTGGAGGGTCATAACATGGTTGGTGGGATCATCCCCTGGTTTTACTTCAAACTTTGGAATGTCTGAAGTCAATTTTGTAGGCATATTGGGCCAAGTGGGATCATGCAAAATGGGATCATTCGTGAGTTTGGTTAAATTAGGAATGTTGAATGATGCAAATTATGGCATAGGTAGATCTGGTGGAGGATTAATTCCATCCATTTTGTGAACGGGTAGTGGACCTATCCCTTGAGAGAGATTTGGTGGGGTTGTACTTCTCCCTTGAGAAGAAGTTTTCCCCCTGCCTCCTTGCGAAGGAGAAATAGTGAATAGATGGCCTTGGGAATTGGACCCAAGCAAAGTGGAACCAAGTAAATCTAATTCCAAAATAGTAGCACTCACAGGGGTGTGAGATGGTTGATCTGGTGAGTTGAAAAGACTAGGAACTCCTCCTAGAATAGGAGGGAGATTCTGTAAGCATCTGAAATGATGAGGATTATGTGGGTCCCCTATGGTGTCCAAATAGAAAAGTGAATGTGTGAAAATGGTGATAAGAGAGAAATAAATGAACAAGAGTTTTGTATAGTTTGGAACTTCACAAGATAGTAAAACTCACAATTGCATGTAATCAAGTGAGCATCATACATAAATCAATTGTAAATAAGAAAACATGTGGGTAGGTAGATTTTGTCTGCGTGGGGGGACAAATAAAAAAAAATTATTGTTTCCTAAAAGATGTATTGTCTTTCCTCTCAAATAGAACTGGACTTTCCAAAACCACTCAACAGTGGGGTCTGAGGCCATCGGAAGAGGAACTAGTGAAGGTTGAAGCAATCAATTATAATGAGGGGTAGAGGGTGCATATTTCGAAAGAGATGGTGATATTTCACAATAGCCACACCAAATATGATCAAGGCTCAATTGTAGCCCACATTTTCCACTTGGGTAGATGTCCTAAGTTTGGTCACTAGGTACCTCAGTCAAAGTGTGACATTTGTATTTTCGGCCTCATAAATGGGTCACGGGCTAGATCCCCTCCAAGATTTGGGTGACTCAAGGGGGGATGCATAGAACAACCAAACCTCAAACTTCAACCCTTCATGGGTATCTCCCTGCCTTATTGTGTAGGAACACTTGACTTGGAGGATTTCAAAGTTCCCTATTTGTCAACTTCTAATGTTTTAAAATGTGAGAACTAAATAACGGGGTGTTATTTGGATGCCTACCCTCGAGATCCTATCTAGACTAAAACAATTATTTTGGCACCTCCTGTGGAGGAAAACTTAGTGAGTTTTTAGAAAAAAATTAGATGTGGTGGGATGAGAGATTGGGGGTGTGAACCAATCTTGTTGAAATTAAATGGTAGTGAGACGTTTCATAATTCCTTTGGAGAAAACCTACTTCAACCTCCACAATTCAAAATGGAAATTATGTGAGTGAGGAGTGACTTCATGTGAAAGCAAGTGGGTAAATGTGTCAAGTTTTTAATAACTTAGGTGTGAGATTGCAACATGTGGACTTCCTGTGGTCCTTACAAATATTTGTTACCTAGATTACTAAGTGTCATTGGTACAACCTTGTGGAATTTTCAAAGCCCCAAATAACTAGCATGTGGACATATGGGTCCTTTACAAATCCTTTAAACTCCTTAAATGTTGTTTACACCAAGAAATCTTGAAAACTATCCTATATTGTAAGCATGTGGGCATGTATGGGCCCGTTACTTTGATCTTTAAACTTCCCTAGTGATGTGAACTAAAAAACAAATTTTAAGAAACTATCCTAAGTTTGAAACATGTGGGCATGTATGGGCCCTTACAACTTTAAGATGATTTCAAAAAAATAAGAGGAACCCTAGGGGGGATTTTTCCTCTCCTACATATTTTTGTTAAGGAGATGAAATGTCCCTTTAACCACCTTTATAATTCTCAATATCACATTATGGTGTGAGAGAAGAGCATAATCAAGGGTCAAAGTTGATTTCTAGTCCAAATGCAATTGATTAATGTATGATAGCAATAATCTCAACTTAAAATTTTACAAACCAAACAATCCATCCATGTGGCAACCAAAAACAATAGGAGAATATTTGGTTCTTTTTACCCCCTAAGTGCCTATGTTTAGCTAACCTTTCATATGGGAAAGGATTCTAAGTGGAGTGCATTTTCCTGACAAAGTGCACGAAAGCAAAAATATAAAGGCTAAGAGCCTTCAAATCATCATAGAAACCCTTACAATTTTGAAAAATTGGAGATATGAGTGGGTTACAATTCTGACAGGTGTGCAGAGAGTGCACAGTGCATAGAGAAAAGAATTCCATGGCATGCGCAGAGTGCACGTCTGTGGGAAAGAAAATCCATGCACTTCCTCTCACACATTGGGGAATTTGTTTTGAGTGAAATTCTCCTTCCTCAGCTCCAAATTTGGATTTTAGCAGGTCGGGCTAGTCCGATTTTGGTACATGCAAGACAAAATTATCAGAATGAAGTTCTCTCTAAGCTCATATAGGGAGTAATTTGATATCGATCCCTAGTATGGTCACCAATCTGTTGTGTTGGTTTTATCACTTGGGTGAGAAAAAAAACAACACTTGCATGTCTAGATGAGCCTACTAGATAAGATAGAAGTTTGTGAGTGGGTTATACAAGCCAAACACATGTAATAAAAAAATAAAAAAAATAAAACAAATAAGAAATTAAAGTTATAAAGCATGAAAAACTTAGAACCATAAAAAATCAACCAATGACCAAGATAATGCTACCAATGGATCAATAGATTAGTAGGCAAAATAGAGTAGAGATAAAAAGAGGACTTATGAGTCCCCTCTTCCTCCTTAGGAGGGCTCTCGAGTTCCCTAATGGAGAGCTCTTAATACAATGGAAGAAGAATGGAAAATGGTGAAGAAAATAAATTCCTATTCCCTCAAGAGGTGAGTGGAATGGCCTATTGCAATGATGCTTGAAGGATCCAAAGAGAAAAGAGGATTCTCAAGGGAGAATTCTTGGCAGCATAACAATACTATGAAGATATTGGTTTCTTAGTGCACCCATGGATCTTATTTATAGAAATTCTTCAAGGAAAAATGTAATTGGTTCTTGGTGTGAACAAGGGGCCTTTTAGGGCACCCTCTACTCCTTGACCAAACCCCCATTCGTATTTCGCTTAGATATGAAGGTCAAATCATGTTGGGAGTTGGTCCATAAGTGGTTGAGAGGCCAACAAGATCCATAAATGCGTCATTCATAGAAGTGCACGGATTTTCTCATACATGGTAGTGCACTTGGCTCATTGTGTGCCCTGAGGGATTTGTTGGCCCGCGCACACTGTGCACTGTGCACGCGCTTCCTTTGGTGAATTTTTTCATGTCAATTTTTTACCCAATTGTATAGTTTTTTTCCTTGAGAATGCATTTCAATGTTGTAGGTGAACTAATTTTTGTTGGCATTTCTTTAATTCTGTAACCATTTTTGTGTTATGTTGCGGACAATATTTCAATGATAACAATAGGTTTACATCATTGACCTCTGATCGGATGATTTCAAGAATTTTCGACTTCATCTCATTTATTCACATTCGTTGGATTGCACTAGGGTACCTTGGGAGTCATTGACATCATTGGTGATTTACCTCGCCCTTGTTAATGGTTTACCTCAATGAGTGATAATCAAGTGTTTTCTACCATGTTCGACATCAAAACATCTATTCACATGGATAGATTTGTACCACATCAGGATTGGGATGAAGACACCAGGTTGAGCATTCACTTTATTATTTTCTTTCCCCAGGCTACGATGGAGATATTTTGAGCATGATGATGATGATGATGATATATATATATATATATATATATATATCTACTATCACATAGATCCACATTATATTGGTCTGTGGTTATGTTTTATTATCTCGTAGCTCCACTATGTATTTCTCGTGGCTATGATTAGTTCATGTCATGGATGTATAGATCCACATTGTATCCTCCCTTAGTCAGTATCATCATGGATCCGCATTGTATTTATTGGAGGCCATATCTTAAGTTCTTTGTTACTCAAGCATAGGTATTCCTTCCTTGGGTTTGAAACACATGATAACATTTGTTTGATGGTTTTTTTCAACTTCTACTAGGTTCTCCGACTCCATACCCTTGCTTAGAAAATATACAAAGCACTTCAGTCATCAACTTCCATATTCTGAATTGAGACTTTGGGGGAAATATGTTACACATCAAAATTCCTCACTTTGATAATGTCACATTATCATTGTCGCAAGTGTCACGCTTTTGTCGCAACTGTCGTAAATGTCACATTTTTGTTCTGCATATGTTGCATTGCGAATGACACCATGGAAACACTTGATACATCCTCTAGAACATGTTGGAAGTGGAAACCACATCATTTGACAAGCTAAGAAAAATGTTTTTTTCTTGAGAAATGGTCATATTAACTAGCTTTTGGAAGATCAATGCTCCCCTGCTCATATGTAGGGACTGCTAGCGCTCCTTATCCATCTAGCAGGGAGCGTTGCAGTGCTCTATTGCCAATTTTGAAGGAGAGTCGATTGGTTAAGAGAATCATGGGAATAAATTCCCATTATCTCTAAATATAGCTAGAGATTATCTGAGTTGGTTTGGATCGAATACAAGTGTTATGAGGAAAATGTCTCTATGGCTAGGGTGAACCACAATAGACAGAAATGAGCAGAAATCAACTCCATTTCAAACACATGCTATATAAAACAATATGCAAGTGAGATAATAAAGAGGCCTACCTCATCTAGATGTTCGATGAAGTCCACCATTGAGAACTTTGACCCAAATTTATATACCTGCAACAAGTTATCAACAAACAAGCATAACAAGCATATGGTGATAATATAAAAGGGTTATTACATTAGATAGCATAATCCATCTATATACATAACAAATACACCCATGTATAATAACTCATATATTTGCAAGATATCAATTGGATGGGAAAGGAGTATTTCTATTAATAAATGATCAGCAGAAGTGAAAATATTACAGACTCCCGTGTTGGCATGGTTTAGAACCAAGAAACTGAGTTCCTTCCAACTGGGCCTCCACCACTTGAATCCTCCACCAAATGGACGCTCATATAAGGGAGACAAAGAGGTTCTCCATCAATAAGGGAAGACCTTGGGGGCTGAAAACTATGTTCAGACTTAAAGGACAAAGGGATGCAGACTCAATATGAAGTAAATAATTTCACCAGAGTAACTTTGCTCTCAAAGTTGAATTCTCTCTCTTTTTCCACAGCTCGAAATTGGCTTCTTTATAGCCTTCAAAATGAAACTGAAGGGCCAATTCAGAGCATCTCTAGTATATGGAAGGCCAAGGATCATAGATCTCATGTCGTGACATGGAAACTCGACATTTAATTTTGATGTTTTGGCACAAATCCTGATGTATGCGGGTTGTAGTGAAGCCACCTGCGTATTATCTTTCTGTATAGTGTGCAAGTTGCGCACAAGTGGAAAAAATTATATTTTTAGCTCTGGAATTTAGCAAGAGGGAATATAAGTCTGCATAGGGAATTGAAATGAGTCCCTATATGCAATATTGCATAGGGTGAGGCAAATCTTGCTATAGCAACAAGCTTTAAGCTACATCTAAGGGAGATGCCACAACTGATGGATTTATATCCTCAACTTATTCCAAATATAACTAAGGTAGTTGAGCCTCTCAAACACTATAAAAGGAGGCATTCTCATGGTGAAAAAGGGGAGAATATCAACAAAATGTATTGTCATTATGATCATGGAGCTTTCGAGAAAGGGGTTGGACAAGGAGGACTTGGAAAGGTTGTTGCAACTACATCCACATATTGTAAGTTCCTTGTAATGTTCTCATTAATATATGCTTGCCCTATTTCCTTCAAGTTTGTGTATGGTTGCATATACTTGTCTTTTGTTGATAAATATAGTTTAAACTAATCTTGGTAGAGTAGGAAGTATGTATTGTCTTTTCTTTCTATTGGATTGTAGATATCATTAAGGAGCTTGAATATTAAGTTTAGCCTAGATTAAGTGAGGACAAGCTTCAGAAAAGGTACATCATACTTTATTCCTCTTTTCAAAGCCTATAAAAGAAGGCATTCTCATGGTGAAAAAAGGGAGAATATCAACAAAAAGTATTGTCATTCTGATCATGGATATTTTGAGAAAGGGGTTGGACGAGGACTTGGAGAGGTTGTTGCAACTACATCTACAGATTGTAAGTGCCTTGTAATGTTCTCATTAATACATGCTTGGCCTATTTCCTTCAAGTTTGGGTATGGTTGCATATACTTGTCTTTTGTTGATAAATTTAGTTTAAACTAAACTTGGTAGAGTAGGAAGAATGTGTTTTCTTTGTTGTCTATTGGATTGAAGATAACATTAAGGAGCTTGAAGATTAAGTTCAGCATGGATTATGTGAGGACAAGCTTCATAAAAGGTACATCATACTTTCTTCCTATTTTCTCTTTGACTAGTTTAACTTCATTTAATGGAATGCTAGTGTCCAATGTTAGCAACTTTTTGTCTTGGTAGTAGGGGTATAGAATACAAGAGGATATTCACATGTCTGCAGGGGAATTTTCCTACAACACATGTCACCTAGAAAAAATCCAAAATACTCAACATGACTCAAGGATCAATACTGCACATTTAGAATCTCAATTTAAGGCCTGAAGCTCAATGTGCTAAAAATATAAAGTTCTTGCATGTCGCCTGTAAAAGCGTCATCGGGAAAAGAATCATGCAAGGACCAACCCTGTATGATCCAAACTGTCAAGTGACCCTCTCAAACCATGTCTCCTAAAAAGTAGGGACACCTGTTGTATGTAGACATCTCTCTCAAATGCAAAGGAAAATAAGCTAGCTATAACTATGAAGCAAAAACAACCACATACTGACATGTACCTGTCTATGATGAGAACCAACTTCTGTCTCAACACAAGTGATAAACTCTGGGAGAACCTCATAATGCCAACCAACATAGTGCATGTTGGCTCTTAACCCTCAATATTTTCAGGGGTGAAAATCTAGGGGTTAACACTTGGTTGGATAAATTTACATATATGAACTATTGTTCATTACATTATTTTATATATATCCATTAGTTTATATATATATATATATATATATATATATCAAATGTAATACAATGGGCATGTGGAATATTACAATATTCAACGAACTATAACAATAGAACTATTCAATGCTCATAGATCCAATTCAATGCTCTGTATCAATTCTCACTTCACCTTGTTACACCCTAGATTCTCGAGATGTGACCACTCTAACGTTCCCAAAGTGTGATGATTTCTTTGTATGTGGCCATGACGGGATGACTTGATGTACACATGTTGATTAGAGGTTACCTAGATCCCCTTAGGTGGATGGTCATGAAATGTCCTTTTAGTCCCCATTTTTAGGCTGCTTGGTTTTATTGCTCCGACAGACTACCCCTCTAAGGTGGGAACTCCCTCTAAATTCAGGTATTTATGTCCCAAGTGAGTATGTGGGCATTCTGAGGTGGATCTACTAGGATACATGTATTATGGGGCCCTAACTATTCACTTATTCTTTTGTTGTGTAAAAGGTGATTGCAATTTGTAAGGGTTGTCACACCCATGGTTTAGCACACCTTACCCACACATACCCTCTCTTTCTTATGTATGTACCACATTTTGGCCATCTGAGATGACTCTGCACTTGATTATCTAGTGGCACATTTCTTGAGGAAGTTTCATGTCTTTTGAGACATATCATGGATTTTGAGACATTGGTCACACTCTTCAAGGCATGGATGAGATATTTTTCTCCACATGGACCTCCTGTGAACTTTCCATGTGTTAGATGCTAGAACACCCCCCTCCTTTGGAATTGTTTTAAAGAATTTTCCTCACTAAAGGAGGGTTGACCTCTCTTGGGACACTTTACAATAGTCGTGGTGTTTGTTTTGAGCCACTTGGATAATGTGGAGGTCACTTAAGTTACTTTTCACTTGAATATGATGACATATCACTCATCCCTTGCTATGAGGATGGGATTTTGATCACACTTTTGATTACTTGTTGAACAAATGGAAGACGTTGTCCACTTATAAGGGCTTTATTTGAATTGAGGTAAGGTTTTCCCCTTGCTTGAAGGAGGACATTGGAGTTAGGTTGGCCAAGGATACTTCCTTTCCATATTTTGAGGCCTCCTAAAGTTACTTTTGATGGAACATTGTACCTTGGAGCCAAATCGGCCCTTTTAGAAGCTTGACATCATTCTTGTTGTTGGGGGTTTTATGAACCATTTATTCACTTGGAGGGTCACTCCCATGCTTCATGGAGGTGCATTGACCTTAGGTATGGACATGTTCGTGCTTTAGAGACATATTTCAAGGATTTTGGACATTATTTGAGCATTCTATGAGCACATTTTGTAGAGGTCATCACCTTTTTATGGTTTTCAACATGTAAAAATGTCATTTAATTGTATTTTCAACTTAGTCTCCAATTTGTGTAGCGTATCACTCTCTAGAGATAGAGTACCAAGAATAAATTCCAAACCATAACCAAGAGAAATTCCAAGCCTAAAACCGAAAATACAAGTTGCAGTAGCTGCAGCTATAGCTACTCTCCAGACTTGCACACTAACTAAATTTCTGAAGTCTGCACTAGATTTCTGCAGTTGCAAGCTGTGTGTGTACAAATGAGCTTCGGTATCTTGTATTTATACTACTATTTCTTAACTGTCTGGGCCATCTTCTCTTTCTAGAGGCTAAAGACTCAATATTAAATTATTTTCTTTAGTCGACTTGTCTTCTATGGTTATATCCAATGCTTTAGGGTTTCTTCTTGATTCCCAGAATATCAAGGTTACATGTGGATGTTAATACCTCATGAAGATACCATAATATCAACACTCCCTCCTAGATAGGGCGGTATTGAAGGCAATGGTCTTGAGCATAAACATACCATTCAATCGATAGCATGATCATAGCCACTCAGACTGATCCAGATTATTTTCGACATGAAATGAGAATGAAGATATAGTAAATAAATGTACAGATACATCACAAATATCCAATAATATAACATAAATATATAAGAGATGCAACCATAAACATAGAGATAGAGTAATACACAATTCTCTATTAATGAGAGAAAATGTACAAAGATTGTAAAAATACAGAGTGAAAGACTCACTAGAATGGTAGAAGCTTATCTCTGAAAATAGATGTGACAGCTACTTGCATTCACAAGAATATGATTGTTACAATGAGGCTCCAAAGGCCTTTTTAACATAAGTAAAATAAAAAACCCTAACCCCAAAAGATGAAAATCCAAAAGGTTTGCGGGCTCCGATAGGGGTAGTTGACAGGTTAACTTCCCAAGGGCGTAAATTTTGCATATGATCTTTGTTTGGGGCACTCGATACACCGTTGGAAAGGTCTAACCGAGAAGAACAATTTTTGAATGGCCCGAGTCAATGTCTTTAACAACCACCTGGGCCCAAAATCCCCAAAAAACGTCGTTTAGGGCCTCAAAATGGCCCTGGAAGTTTGGAACTCGAAAAACTGCCAAGATGGAAGACTATTTTTCAGGTTTGGGGAATAGGTGGGAGGCCATAGATATCCACATGGATCAATCCTACCTCCTTAGGAAGAAATGGTCTGCATTGCGTTGAGTTCTCGGGGGAGAGGGGGAAGCATTTGTTGAATCCAAATCTTGGTGGGTTGCTTACCTTGCTGGAGACGTCGCGTTCTTGGGTTTGTGGAAGGTTGTCACGAACCTATTACTGGTGGGGTTGAATCTGTTCAAAAATTCAGGCTACTTGAGATGAATCTGTGCAGAAGGAATTTTTGTGTTTTGCTACAATCTTATCGACCTACTTCTGTTGGATAGAAGGTGCTTGGTCTGAGACTGTAGTGGTTGTAGTATCCTTCTGTTCAACTTTTGAATAGATTGTGAAGAAGCTAAATTTTGTAGTATGAGATACTACTTTGCAACATTTTTTAGGTGGGACAATAGTTGGAACTACCTCTAGTGTTATGTAGAGATGACCCCCCATTGTAACAATGACACTACGGGGTTGAGACTCATAAACAACATGGAAATTCCACATATATGGTTGGCCCAAGAGAACATCACATACATATGGTGGGGAAACATCACATAATACCTTATCCTTGAAGGTATGGATGCCCTATGACATTTGACACTGCTGACTGACACGAAGATCTCATCCCTGGCAAAGCCACCCGATGTTGTATGGTTGTGGGTGTTGTGTTGTCGACAATCCCAACTGTTTTATGACCTCTTCTTAGATGAGGTTCTTTTGGCTTCCACTATCAACAATAAAATGCAGATGGGTCCCCTTCACCCACATCTGTGAATGAAAAAGGCACTCCCCCTCTTGAGGATCTGTTGGTTCTTCTGGTTGAATTTTTGTGGTCGCAACAATAGCAATGGGGTCTCTGTCAATGATCTATCTTTTACCAGTATTTTTAGAATCGGATTTTGAATCAAGGTTCAAATCCTTGTATTTGATCTCAGCCACCAATGAATTTTTTGAGCGACATTCATCGATCTTGTGCCAGGGGATTTTGTGGAGATCGCACCATTTTCCAGTGTTCTTCTTCGTCTTCCCGTGACCCTTATTTTCCTATGGCTTAGACTGGTTTTCAGGAAGCTTTTTGTTAGGGTCGTCTTTCTCATACTTTCATTGTTACGTATTTGCAGATACGAACTCCCGTTTGTTCTAGTGCCTAAATTTCTACTGGATTTTAACAACATATCCATACACAGCACCGAGTGATGAGATATCCAGAAAATCCATTTCAATTTGGATATATCTGTGTATATCCCTGCAATATTTCAGAACCAAATGTCACTTGAAGTCTTTGATACCAAGCTTTGTGTGCAAGGTATGGAAGGTATTGGTGAACTTCGAAATTTCTTGGCCCCTCTCTTGTCGTAGTGTGGTCCATCTCATGTACTGGTCTTCATAGTTTTCAACAGGGTAATATTGTTCCTTGACCGCATCCACAAAAAAATCCCAAGTGGGATCGACCCCATATATTTTGTACTTCTCTGTGGAACTTTTCTCCTAGTAAGTTTCCCACCAATGTTTGACATGGGGGAGAGCCTTAAGGAGTGCTAAGGTGATCTTTTCCATGTCAAAAAAATTGTAAACTGAGAAATAACCTTCTAGCAATTTAACCATTTGTTTAGGGCATCCACATCTATCTGACCTTCAAATACGAGAATATCAAAATTAACCTGTACCTTAACAGGTGAGGTTCCTCCAAAGTGGTCACTTGATGAAGACACACCTGTTGTTATTGGTAGACATTGAAGGATGTGGGAAAAATTATCCATCATTTCGTTCCTCTGCCGTGTGAGAGCTTGCTCAAGCAACAGATTAATAGAATCTTGTGCTCAGTCATTTTTCTTTTCTTTCACCATGGAGGGTTTCTTGGGCATGCAAGATAGATTTTCCTCAATAGAGACAAGCTTGAGACCCAACTTTCTATATTCGGACCTCGTCGGGGACATGCACTGAAAAACGATCAAGAGCAATCTGCTCTGAAACCACTGATCCAGATTATTTTCGGCACGAAATGAGAATGAAGATATAATAAATAAATGTACAGATATATTGTTGAGATCCAATAATATAATAGAAATGTATCAAATATGCAACCATAAACATAGAGATAAAATAATACACAAGTTTATATTAATGAGCGAAAATGTACAAAGACTGTAAAAATACAGAATGAAAGACTCACTAGAATGGTGGAAACTTATCTCTAAGAAGACATGTGATGGCTACTCGCATTCAAGAGAATATGATTGTTACAATGAGGCTCCAAATTCCTTTCTAACATAAGTAAAATCCAAAACCCTAACCCCGGAAGATGAAAATCCAAAAGGTTTGCGGGCCCCGATGGGGGTAGTTGATACGTTAACTTCCCAGGGGCATAACTTTTGAATATGATCTACGATCTTTGTTTTGGGCACTCGATACACCATTGGAAAGGTCTAACTAAGAAGAACAATTTTTTATTAGCCCAAGTTATTACTTGAAATAGACACTTAGAACCCAAATCCCCAAAAAATGTCGTTTAGGGCCTCAAAACGGCCCCGGAAGTTTGGAACCCAAAAAACTGCCAAGATGGAAAACTATTTTTCAAGCCCTAGGAATAGTTGTGTGGCTGCCAATATCCACCTAGATCAATCCTCCCTCTTTAGGAAGCAATGGTATCCATTGTGTCGAGTTCCCGAGGGAGAGAGGGAAGTGTTTTCTGAATCCGAAACTTGGTGGGTTGCTTGCCTTGCTGGAGACGTCGCACTGCTCGGTTTGTGGAAAGTTGTCACGAAGTTGTTGTTGCAGGGGTTGAATCTGTTCAACCAATCGGGCTACCTAAGATGACCATGTGCAGAAGGATTTATTTTTCCTTGCTGCAATCTTATCGACCTTCTTCTGTTGGATAGAGGGTTCTTGGTTCGAGACTGTAGTGGTTGCAGTATCTTTCTGTTCACCTTTCGAACAGATTGTGAAGAAGCTAAGTTTTGTAGTATGGGATACTACCTTGCAACATTGTTTAGGTGGGATAGTATTTGGAATTACCTCTAGCATTCTGTAGAGATGACCCGCCAAAGTAACAATGACACTACAGGGTCGAGACTCATAAACAACATGGTGCTTCCACATATATGGCTGGCCCAAGAGAACATCACAGACATCCAGTGGCAAAAAATCATGTAATGCCTCATCCTTGAAGGGTTGAATGTTGTATGACAATCGACATTTGTTTGATGACACAAAGATCTCATCCCCAGCGAAGCCACCTGATGTTGTATGACTGCGGGTGTGGTGTTGTCGACAATCTCAACTCTTTGATGACCTCTGCTAAGATGGGGTTTTTTCGGCTTCCACTATCAATAATAAAATGGAGCAGGGTACCCTTCACCCACATATTTGAATGCGTTCCCCCTCTTCATGATCTGTTGGTTCTTCTAGTTGAATTGTTGCGGTCGCGGCAATAGCAGTTGTGTCTCCGTCGATGATCTATCTTTTACCAGTATTTTCATAATCAAATTCTGGATCACGTTTTGACTCCTTGTCTTTGGTCTCAGCCACCAATGACTATTTTGAGCGTCATTGATTGGTGGTGTGCCAGTGAAATTTGTATAAATCACACCATTTTCAAGTGTCCTTCTTCTTCTTCCCGTGACCCTTATTTTCCTGTGCCTTAGAATGGTTTTCCAGAAGTTGTTTGTTAGGGTTGTCTTTCTCATACCTTGGTTGTTGTGGATTTGCAGATCCAAACTCCTTTTTGTTCTGGTGCCTAAATTTCTGCTCGATTTTAACAACATATCGATACACAACACCGAGTGATGAGATATCCATAAAATTCATTTCATTTTGGATGTATCTGTGTAGAGCCCCATGATATTTCAGAACCAAATTTCACTCAGAGTCTTTGATACCCGTCTTGGTGCGCAAGGTATGGAAGGTATTGGTGAAATATGACACTTCTTTTCCCCTCTCTTGCCACAGTGTGGTCCATCTCATGTACTGGTCGTCATAGTTTCCAACAGGGTAATATTGTTCCTTGACCGCATCCACAAAAAAGTCCCAAGTGGGATCGACCCCATATATTCCAGACTCCTCTATGGAAATTTTATCCCAGTAATTTTCCCACCAATGTTTGACATGGGGGAGAGCCTTAAGAAGTGCGAAGGTGATCTTTTCCCTATCACAAAAATGGTGAACAAAGAAATAACCTTCTAGAAGATTTAACCATTTATCTAGGGCATTCGAATCTATCTAAATTTCAAATACAAAAATATCAAAATTAACCTGTCCCTTGAAAGGTGAGGTGCCTTCAAAGTGGCCTATTGATGAAAATGTGTCAGCTGTTATAAACATACGTTGAAGGATGTGGGAAAAATTCTCCATCATTTTGTCCCTCTGTTGTGTGAGAGCTTGCTCAAACAACAGATTAATAGAATATTCTTCTCCAACATTTTTCTTTTCTTCCACTATGCAGGGGTTCTTAGGCATACATGAGTGATTGTCCTCAAAAAAGACAAGCTTGAGACACAACTTTATATACTCAAACCTCATCAGGGACATGCACTAAAAAACAATCAAGAGTAGCCTGCTCTGATACCACTGATCCAAATTATTTTTGGCATGAAATGATAAAGAAGATATAATAAAGAAATGTACATAGATATTGAAGATATCCAATAATATAACAAAAATGTATCAGAGATGCAAACATAAACACAGAGATACAGTAATACACAATTTTCTATCAATGAGCGAAAATGTACAAAGACTGTAAAAATAAAGAGTGAAAGACTAGCTAGAATGGTGGAAGCTTATCTCTGAGAAGAGATGTGACGGCTACTCACATTCACAAGAAGATAATTGTTACAATGAGTCTCCAAAGGCCTTTCTAACATAAGTATAATCCAAAACCCTAACCCTGGAAGATGAAAAGCCAAAAGGTTTGAGGGCCCCGATGGAGGTAGTTGATACATTAACTTCCCAGGGGCATAACTTTTGCATACGATCTCCATTTGGGGTGCTTGATACACTGTTGGAAAGGTATAACCAAGAAGAACAATTTTTGACTAGCCCAAGTTTCTTCATTACTAAATTGGGCCCTAAATCCTAAAAAAACATCGTTTAGGGCCTCAAAACGACCCTGGAAGTTTGGAACCTGAAAAACTATCGAAAAACTGCCAAGATGGGAAATTGTTTTTCGAGCCCGGGGAATAGGTGGGTGGCCACCGATATCCACCTAGATCACAGACTATATCATGATTAAATCATGAGCACCATCATCACTATCAGTATCATCTGACATCATCAACTACATCATCTTTTTAAGCCATACTCCATCTGAGTAATGATGTTGAATAAGTCGCTAACTCCACAGAGTGATACAAGAGTTATTCTTCTAATACGTACATATGTATTACAAGAATAATTTCTCCAATAAATGTTGTAATCCATGCCATGGGATACAAGGACTATTCTTCTAATTCGAACATACGTCCTAGAAGAATAATTGTCCTGGACCATACAATGACTATCAATCTAGATGTTAATCATTTTCAACACTACTGATATTCTTCATGGCAATCAGAACAATGCCATTCAATAGAACACAAATGTGTCTATCCATAGTATTACACAACTACTATCCAGTGGTACACAACCACACCAAGTAGCACACAACTACTTGATAAGTGACACATAGTCCCATACAACCAACACATCCAACACGGTGGAATACAACCACTGTCCAGAGACATATAATCTCCAAAGTGATCATATAATCTGATTTCAACCTGTATAAAAATATCATGATAGAAATTGAGTCATCTAGGCCATTCTTCCACTTACATCTATGAGATATGGAAGAACATCTTCCCTCAGAAGGTAAAACATTAGCCATGGGATATCTGGACTATTCTTCTCAAGTATAGAAGAATAATTGTTCCTAATTTTTGAGCCTAGACCATTGACCTAACTGGGCCATTCCTATGGCACTAATCATAGTGCAACCTAGAGAGAATGAGTCTACCCTAGGGAATGTTTGTCCCTGATTGATGAACCTATACCATTCACCTAACTGGGCCATTATTTCAACACTAATCATAGTGAAACGTGGAGAGAATGAGTTTTCCCTAGGGAATGGCTGTCTAAACCATTTACTGAATAAATTATTTTCCTCCACCAACCTCCAAAATGAACCATTCTTTGAAACTTCTCACAATTGTGAACATCGAAAGAATGTCTGCCTAATGAGGTGGAACATTCTACTTGACCACTACTCAGAGTGACTTCCAAGAAGAATGACTGTCCTAGACCATTCCCCCACACTGGCCACAAGGGGAATCATTGTCTATGGTACATCAACAATATATCAATCCATTTTCATTACGAAAATGATTGTCCGATCTGGACCATTTTCTGAATTGGAAAATGCTTGTCCGTAAAAAATCTCAAACCACTTTCCAAACTAGAAAGGAAATACTCATCATGGACCATTTTTCAAACTGAAAAATGACTTTCCATAAATCAATAACACATCAGTACTCCCTCCCAACCTGGGATTAATATCTTTCTTTTTCAATAAGGAAGTCATCTCCACGAGCCCAAGCTTGTTTCTTAAGTACGAAAACTTCTCATCTTGGACAGAGGCTTTACCAAAATATATGTTATCTACTCATCTGTGGAGATATATTTGAGAACCACTTCTCTTTTTTGGACTTCATCACATAGAATATAATTCTTGATCTCAATGTACTTCGGTCTATCATGGAACATTGGTTTTCTCTTAAGACTTCATATAGATCTGATCATTACAATATATTGTGGTCGAGTTCAACACTTTTTTTTCCTAGTATCTCATGACATCATGGAAAAGATCAAACTAAAAAAATTCCAAGTAGCACTTCTTCTGTCATCGTGAGAGTTTTCCATGGATTAACAATCCATCATCTCAGACTTCTGAGTAACTATTATGATACGTTATATCTATTATAGAAAGTTTTCACCATGATTCTTCTATATATTAGATACTCTACATCAGGGTGTTTGAATCCGTACAAGGTCTTCTTATATCTACATACATGATATTATTTTTGATATAAGATTCTTTCTCACTTGCTTTATTTGGGAAGAACAGTCAATTACATGTAAATTCCAATCCATGGATACTGGTGAGTTTTCATTGTAGTTTTTCTCCATCCTTCTGGAAGAACCTCTGAATCTCACAATGCTTCCATTCACAAGTCTTTTTCATATTTTCTTACATACATTGTTATTTAACATAACGCCCATTTATTTTGCTTGATTGCTTCTAGTGGGTTAAAACCAAGATGGTAGTCTTGTGATTCTTGGTATAATAACTGGTTGTTCTAGATTTTCTTTCTTTCTTGGCATCTTCATGTTCTTCCTCATGTTTCTCATTATCTCTTGGGTCCATGGAGTGTTCTATAGATACCATTCCCTAAAGATTCCAACTTCTTCCTTTCATCATAGGATCATGGATGTAGATGGACAACTAAGGATACTTTAAAGCTTCTTTTCAAAGAAGACTTCTTTTGAACACGTGTTGCTTATCATGGTTGCTACTTTCAATGGGAACATGGACATATACTTCATAACCCTCAATGGATCATGTCATTTAGGATTAGCTCCCTCCTAATCCTTGTTTCATGTATGAATGCATGCTCTTATTTTTGTAATTCTGTAATCAACTCCCTCTATATAAGAGAGTCCATGCTTCTGTCTGCATCCTTATTTCCTTCTGCAAACTGTCACACGTATTTTTCTAATTTCCTCTTGATTGTTGACTTCTTTCTATTTTGACTTCTTCTGGGTCTCTTAAAGTTTGATTCTTATTTCAGCTTATCTAAAAATTCTTACTTATATAATAGATTCCAAAGAAATGTTACCAAGGATTGTCAATGTACTTCATCTTTTCAGATACATTACTTGACTAGCAATCATCAGAATAGTAATCCTTATCTTGTTATTCTTCCATAGGTGTTGTTTTAATTGAGCATATTATCTTCTAAGAAATAGATATACATGATATGTACATAAATGATGTAAACATGGTATGTACAAGAACTTTGAAGAATATTGTTACCTTGACTTAGAAGAAGAAATTTGCTTCATCTTGTTTGACTTTCTTTGAGGGTTCCTTTTCTTCGACAATTGTTGCTTTCTGTGTTTCCTTCCTTTTCTTTAACTCAAGACAATGATTCTTGTAGTGACCATATTTTCAATAGTTGAAGCATTGTATTTTTGACATATCCTTCTCTTGATTTGGTTTCTTCCTTGAGTAAAACTTATTCTTATTCCTAAATTTCTTGAACTTTGTTGTGTAGGATTTATCATCATCTTTCCTTTGGAATTCCTCTTTTGCGCTAATCTTGGATTCTTCTTGTGCACAACAAGTCAAAAGTTCTTCAAATGTGGGATACTCCTTTCTTGTGTTTATGCTTGCGAAAAATGAATCCCATGTCTTGGGAAGGCCATTGAGTACTATATTTTCTAGTTCCTTCTCTGAAATGATTTCTTCAATATGATGTTATGTTGTCATCAACATTTATTTTCATATCATAGAGCTCATTCTTCAGACTCATTACTTGTCCAATGTTTATGACAAAGAAGAGGTTAGTTAGGGAATCATACATCTTATTAGATGAGTCAATATGAGATATGTAGGGTATCAAGTGGTATTTTACAGATTCTACTATGATACTCATAACATTGATGTCATTGTCCTTGAACTTCTCCATAACTGCAATGTCCTAAGGTTCCTTCTCTTTTCCTTCTTCAAATTGTGGTTACACGATATTTTCTTTCATGATATCCGACACTTTATTCTTGGAAAGGATGAGATCAATCCTTTTCTTCCATACTCTGAAGTTAGAATCCCCTTCTAACTTGTTTTTTGACTTCATAGAGTAAGTCATGAATGCTTTGACTTGGTCAACCTTTGACATTTACCAAAAACTCAAACTTGGCGTCTTAGATTGCTGAGAGTACCAGGAGATGCGCTAGGTTAGGGCGCACTAGGATATCCATAAATTAGGTCAATCTATTCACTTAAGATGACTTAACAAGAGGGTTAGGTTTTTGTTGCTACAACAAAAACTTTGACTGCAAAATCAAATGTAATTGAGAAAAAAACCTCCCAATCTATCTTCCAATGGTTAGACTGTCTGAATATAGTGTGGGCCCATAACTTGTTAGAAAAATAGGTGTTATCGTTTCACCATAGACAATATAGAAATATTTGTTGTACAAGATAAGTCAACTGAGAGGGGGGGGGGTGAATCAGTTGACTAAAATTTATTTCATTTTATAAGAAGATTACTTATTAATCAATAAATCATTCCTTTAACATTTAAATTGAAGTAATACATTTAACCAATAAATATACAATCACATAAATGAAACAATGACACAATGATTTTTCATGAGGAAACCCAAAAG
>JASDQU010739524.1:44510-72489 GCA_032191745.1 Picea mariana | reverse complement strand
TGGTATTAACAACTTCATCAATACGAAGAAAGTAGGTAGCTATATCTTCAGATTCTTCCATTTTCAGGCTTTCAAATTGACTTCTATATGATTGTAGCTTAGCACTCTTTACCTTAGTGTCTCCTTCATATACATTTTTTAATTTATCCCATATTTTTTTTGTTGATGCACAATGCATAACTTTAACAATTTCTGACCTTGCTAGACCTAATAGTATTGCATACATAGCTTTGGAATTGCTCTCATAGAGTCTCTTACATGTAGCATCTATTGGAATGGTTGCTGGGACTTTATATGTATTTAGTACATCCTACCAGATATCTACTCCTTGAGTTTGTAAAAACAACTTCATCCTGATACTCCAAAAAGCATAATTATGACCATCAAACAAAGGCAATCCATGTTTTGTAAATTCCGACTTCTTATCCATTATGAATGATCAAAAACTTCCAGTGGTTAAACTGATATCTTGAAGTAACCTTCTCTGATACCAATTGTTGTACATGATAAGTCAACTGAGAGAGGGGGGGGGTGAATCAGTTGACTAAAATTTCTTTCATTTTATAAGAAGATTACTTATTAATCAATAAATCATGCCTTTAACATTTAACTTGCAATAATACATTTAACCAATAAATATACAATCACATAAATGAAAAAGTGACATAGTGATTTTTCATGAGGAAACCCAAAAGGGAAAAACCTCTTCTTCTTATGAATGAAAGGCAAGCTCCAACTCCTCTTTACATTCTTATTTTATCTGAGATACAACCCAGATGAGTTTTCTACCTCTATTTCTTTAGCACCTATTGAATGAAAGCTACAACTCCCAGATGTGCAAGCACCAACTTGTACAGGAGACTTTTACAGTCTCCCCTTGCTCCTCCCTACCACCCTAGAATCCTTCTCTGTCACTAAGAACCTGCAAACCAACTCTTTATCTTCTCTGGAAAATGATTCATCATTCAAGTCCTCTCTGTTTATATAATCATATCAAAATCCATTCTTCTCTCCTTGATCTCTGCTATATCTTCATCATTTCTTCTCACTATCCCTGTATGATTTTATTTCAGTATTATATTCATTTACAGAAATGAGTTTTACCTTCGAAATAAGGTTGTACCATTAATTCCATACGCACCAACATTCATCTCACCAAATTTCACTTATTTCTACCCTGTACATTCAAAGCATACACTCGAACCCTCAGGCTTCGAAGATTCAATTACAATAACTGAATAACTACCTTACAATTATTATTATTGGTCAAGGCCTCAAGAAGAATAGTAGCCACACGATCAGTTTAAATATTTAACCAGCACTGTTCGATGAACATACATCTGTTTTAATTTTTCAGAACGAAATAACCCTTGAGTGCTTTGGAAAACCACTTGTGCTGACCCATATGTCCATTGGTCGTGACCATAGCTTAATCGAAATGCATTTCGCATTTCTCATTTCGGCAATTCGGCAATCCTGTGTCGAAGAGTCTTGACACTTCAAGTTACGAAACCCCTAAATAGAGCTTATCTTCATGCTAGCTCCTCCCTCTCACATGACCATCGGTGGTAACCACTGCCTACACCAAAACGGTATTTCGGTGTTTCACATTTCAGCATCTCGACATTTCTTGTGATGACATGTTTCAATACTCCAAGTCACGAACCCCAAAATTTTTGGCGTTTCGCATTTCAGCATTTCGGCATTCACATTTCGGGGTTTCGGCATTTCGCATTTTGGGGTTTTGGCATTTATGTGATGAAGTGTTTCGACACTCCAAGTCACGAACCCCAAAATGATCTAACAGCTTCACATTTGATCTGGTGGACATATATCAGACGGTTCTCGTTAACTTCTTGAGGACACATCAACAGTCATATACAACTCTTATATTACTCCTCGAATGCTTAATCCAACGGATATGACTTAATCATTCATCGAGATGAATGGTTGTTGTGGTTTCGGTATTTTGGCATTCGGGACTTCGTGATGTTGAAGTTTTTGTTTACCATGCAAAAATACCAAAATAGAAACTCCCGAAATCCCGAAATAGAAACTCCTGGAATCATGTGACATGTGTCCCTTTCGGTATTTAGAAATTCGGGACTTCGTGATGTTGGAGTTTTTGCTTACCATGCAAAAATCCTGAAATAGAAACTCCCAGAGTGAAGATCTCTGAAATTGGCGATCTCCAAAATTCAAGTTGTGCCTATGAAAACTGATCCACGGTGCTTGTGCAAACTAACCAACAAACTCCCCCTTTGGCATTTTAAAGTTTGACATTAATGAAAAAAACAAGTCCTATGCAAATTGTGCAAGGTGCAATTACTACCAACAATATTTTCACCCAACCATAGGTCGAATCCAACCTCAAGCACCTTAACCTTGATAGAGAATAATTATGGAAGCAAACCCTAGGCCTAATATCCAATCAAGGTAGTGTATCACTCTCCAGATCTAGCGTACCAAGTAGAAATCCAAACCATAACCAAGAGAAATTCCAAGCCTAAAATAAAAAATACAAGTTGTAGAAGATGCAGTTGTAGCTACTCTCCAGACTTGAGCACTTACTAAATTTCTGCAGTGCGCACTAGATTTCTATAGTTGTGAGATGTGTGTGTACAAATGAGCTCTGGAATCCTATATTTATACTGCTCTTTCTTAGCCGCCTGGGCCAACTTCTCTTTCTGGAGGCTAAAGACTCAATATTAAATTATTTTCTTTATCCAAATTGTCTTCTAGGGTTATATCCAATGCTTTAGGGTTTATTCTTGCTTCCCGAAATATCAGGGTTATAGGTGGAGGTTAATACCTCCCACATCTACCATAATATCAACAAATACTACTAGCCTTGTGGCCCTAGTCTCATTCTAATCCATAAACACGGACAACCAATTCTTATAGGTGCATACTTCTTGACCCTATAAGCCCTAAGTGGAGATAAGGCTTTGAGCTTCACTCCCAACAACCAACCAAAAAGACCCTAAAAATTCAAATTTTTTTTTTTTTCATATAAATACAAAAAAATAAAAAAAATAAACTGTAAAAAATATTTATTTCATTGTTTAGCGTAAATCTAACATATTATTTTTATTTTCTAGACATTTTCATCCATGGGTTTATGCTTCATTTGTTAGTTTCTACCCTTAAGAAGGAAAATTGGCCCTATTAGTATTGTTCTTCAAGGTTGTATCAAATGTTTTGCGGATGATTTAAGGTATTTACTAATTTTTTGTATTAAATTATAGTAATAAAAATCAGAATTGGTGAAACCCTAAAGCTAGGGTTTAACCCTAAAAGGTGCATTCTAACCCTACTTTAGATTATATTTCACATGTGTATTGTTTATAAAGCATTTATAATATATTCTAACAGTGAAATTCATCTCCTAAGCGGTTCATTGTTGTTATATTTCATTTTGAAGATTTTTGGTGAAACCCTAGGGGGATTCACCATCTATTTTGAAAATTTGAGCTAATTTTATTGTTATTATTCATTTGTAGTTGCATTTAATCACTTCTGGGTTTTTTTTCATATTTTATTCATTTCCCTAGCTAAAGTACCCAAGGTTTATCATTCTAAGTGCTTTTTGGCACTCTTGAGGTGCTTTTCCTCAACCAAAATCTGCATTTTCTGTTTTTTTAATTTTATTATCATAAATTAGATTATGGAATTGTTAGACAACAAAAGACTAGTCCAATTTGTATCATATAATCAAGGTATAACTTAGGTATATCATTCACCCTTGATTTGTGCAATAGGATCTCACTCTTGAGTAGTTAAAGGTACATTTGTTTCTTCATTTAGAGAGTGATTTCTTAGTGCTGATTTATACTTTTGTCGTAACAAATTTATTTCAGATATCAACACTTTTTTAATTATCTCTTAACCCTGTTTATATTCTAGTAGTTATTTCCCTAACTTTCGGTTGAATATCTTAAAGTGTAAGGTACCAGAAGATAAAATGCAAAACATAAATTCGATTTTTATCAAAATTGTTAGCAAAAAGAGAAAAATAGAGAGCAAAATGACACAATTGATCCAAAATATGATACCTTTATTATATCGATATCCAAATTCACTTTCCTCTTTGAGGGGGAAACCTCCAACAGATCATAGTTCAATTACAAAATGATTCACAAGACAAGCTTTTTCATTCTTTCTACCCCTATTTATACTATTTCTATCGTCTAGGGAACATTATAGAGGAAGAACCTTCTAGTAAGTCTTCTTACATTAGTCATGTTCACATTATTACATAGGCATTATTTACTAATGTCGACCTTTAGTACACAACAAAACATATTATTCTATCTACTTGAGGGGTTAGGACCACCCCCCCCCCCCCTTGAAAAACAAATTCATCCACAAGGCTTGAGATGTGGGAATTGTTGTAGAATGAAGATCGACTCCCATGTGGCGTCCTCAGGTTGTGTATCCTTCCATTGTACTAAAAGTTCAAGAATTGTGCATTGACAAAGACGAAGCTCGTGATGAGCCAATATTTGTTGGGGATGAAACCAAATGGAGCCTTCATCCAATTTTGAGAGACTAGTTTGAATTTGGCACTTGGTTCCAATCACTTTCTTTAAGCAGGAAACATGAAAAACCAAATGGATCTTAGATAAGATAATTTAATAATGTCCCACTAATGACCAGGAAAGTAGTTCAAAGGGACTGTTGATTATAATGATGTCATTACAAAGTAGGATTACCAAAATGTCTCCTATAAAAGGAAAGATGTGGAAATTAAAGTAAAGTAGGGTAGAGTAGAGAGTGAAATCTAAGTTGTGTCATGAACAACCCTCAAATTTAAGCCCAAAAACCCGCTCTAGAGTGGAGATGGAGAACATGAGAAGATCTAGGAATAAGAAGAACCAAAAGTAATGAGATAGGTTTGTCATGAATATACACATCTCTCCTATCATCTGAGGTTGAATGAAAGAAATTGAGTATAGTATGATGTCCAGAGGGAGAGTTGGTAGGATTCCTATTTTGTTCGTTGCGTTGTTGTCTGGAAGAGGTAGTTCACCACTGAGTCTTGGTGGATATCCTCTCTCTATTGGGGAGGTATCTAATGTGGTCATGTTTCTAAAATCTAATGGGAGGTGAGGAGGTCCCATAGGTTCACAATGATCGGGAATCTGGAGTTGTATTGATATCAGTCTATCTCTTAGTGTCCCTCCCTAAGGGTAGAATGATGAAGAAGGAAGTGATATGTCGGGTAGATCCTGGTCTAGTAGGAGGCTTAAGGATATGGGCGTGAATATTGAGATCCTCATGCATGTAAAAGGCTAAGAACCTCTAGTCGATGTAACTAAAGAAGACAGTGAGGGTTTGAATCCCTTTGATTAGGCAATGGAACCTGCCCATGATATCATAATATATGGGGAAACGGAAGATAAAGTGCTCCTCAGTCTTGACCTCTTGTAGATGGCATAGTTGGCAGGTCCTGTATGATCGATCAATGACATAGATGTCATAAATGGCATAGAGTGACTGGGAAGAGATAACTTGTAATCCATGGGCCCCATGCGCTTAAAGATTGTATAAGGACCATAAAATTTTGGAACAAGTTTCTGGAAGTGATCTGCTTTGAAGGATGTTTTCTTATAAGGTTGGAGATGAAGAAACACTTTATCCCCTTTAGAAAATGTTGTTCTAAATGACCCTGATCAACGTGTTTATTCATGTGATTTTGAGCCATGACCAGATTCCCTTTGAGGGTACGTAGAATGAAAGCTTGGATTGTAAGGGTTTTGTCGACATCCTATACCTTGAAGACACCGGGCATGTAAGTTAATACTGAAAGTGGATTTTTACCATAAACCAACTCAAAAGGAGTCATGTGAGTAGCATTATGGTAAGAGGTGTTGTAATACCATTCATCTAGTGGTAACCATTGAACCCACTGATATTGTGGGTCTGATGTGAAAAACTTCAAATATGATTCTAAGAACTTGTTGACAACTTCAATTTGACCATTAGTTTTGGGATGATAGGTTGTGTTGAGATGCAATTGGGTACTCTGGAGCCTAAACAATTCTTGCCAAAATTTGCTTGTGAGAGTTGGATCACGGTCCGAGACAATAGAGTGGGACATTCCATGGAGTTTGAAGATATTATCCATCCCATGGTGGAGGCTGTGAATGGGTGTTTGAGGGAACATAAATGGGCATATTTGGGAAAGCGATCAACCACAACCATGATGACTGATTTATTTCCATATTTGGGTATTTCGACAAGAAGTACATAGAAATATCATTCCATATAGCAGGTGGAACAAGAAGAGGTTGGAGTGTGCTTGGAATTTTGATTGTTTATCCCTTGTTATGTTGTCAAGTCTCACACTTGACCACAAAAATGTGCATGTCCTATTTCATGCCTTCCGAGAAAAAGGAATGTTTGATCCATTCATAGGTTTTGTGAAATCTTGAATGTACTGTTGTTGGTGAAGAATGAAGTTCAAAGCACACATTGGATTTAAAGTGGGACTATTTTCTTAGATATAGGTGGCCTCCATAGTGAATATCCTCATTTTTCTAAGAGTATCCTAGAGATGCATGAGGGTCTTGCTGCAATTGTTAGAATAGGCTAGAGAGTTTGGGATCCTATAACCATTCCCAATGAACTACCTTTAACCAATTTTCTACAATGAAGGAGAGTGAAAAGAGCAACCTGTCTTCATATTGTTTGGAAAGAGAATTAGAAATCACATTCTCTTTTCCTTTCTTGTAAGTGATCTCATAATCATATCCAAACAATTTGATCACACAATTTTGTTGCTCAGGGGATGAAATTCTTTGTTTCAAAAAATATTTGAGGCTATGATGATTAGTTTTAATTTGGAAGTGTTTCCCAAAAAAGTAAGGACTCCAAATATCTATTGCATGAAGAATAACCAACATTTATTTTTCATAGGTGTATTTTCCCAAGTGTCTCTCAGAAATTTGTTTGCTAGTGAAGGCCAAAGGTTGACCATATTGCATGGGAACTGGCCCGATGCCTTTCCTAGAAGCGTCACATTCAAAAACAAAATTCTTGGTGAAGTTGAGAAGTACCAGAATCAGATTCGTACATGTTACACATTATTTTCGTCACCCCTATGACTGTTAATTATGTAAACCTATCCTTTGTATTTATAAGGATCAAATGCTTTAATCCTTGAATAAGAATGAAGATACTTTTTCCAGAGAGATGAAATTATACTTTTTCTTTGTCAAAAACCTTAGAAAAAGGGATCATCACACTTTTCTTAGTGTTAAGGGTGCGATGATCTAGGATCATCGTAGGTTGCACCACATTATCCTATGACATCATCACAACTTTCTCAGTGTTAAGGATGTGACGATTTTCGTACGAAGAAAAAAGATGAATTTCTCGAAAGTTCTAGAATAGAAGCTTCGAGGGTGAGGTGTCCTCCGATCAATTTGGATCTAAGTCACATCCCTGATCTCTTGGGATCATCCTAAACTCCTCACCCTATCCTTTTTAGCCTATAAAAGGAGAGGATTTCTCATGGGGAAAGTGGGATTGAGTTCGCTAGCTTTTGGAGTTGGAAAATTCTTGAGTTTTGTAGCTTGGAATTTTTGGAGCTTGTATGTTGGCTTTGAGCTTTTCTTTGTCAAGATAGATTGTTGACCTCAGAATCCGTGGAGCAGAAGTGTGTGGAAAGAAAGGAACTGTTGGAAGGGACCTGACAACATCAAGGCATCTGGTTGTATATTTCTTCTACATTCTTTAATACAGTGATATATTTCTTTCCCATAAAATTTTTTTTATTTTATTGTATGACTCCTTTATCACATATATAGGTTTTGTTGAGTATACGTTGTTTCTTTGACTTCATTGGCTTGTGTATTTTTACAGGTTTAGCATCCCATAAGACTTGAAATGGACCAAGGATGACACTAGTGAGGAAAAAAAAAATTTAAAAGGCATGTCATTTATCTCTTGTTAGTTAGTATGCTTGATGATTAAAACTTAAGGGAAGTTTTATATTTTGTCTTGTTTTGTTCTAGTTTCGGGGTGAAACTAGGGAGATATGTTTGTGTCTGCACTTACCGATTTGTCCGATAACAAAATTGGTGACCATACTAGGGAACAGATTGTTTTCCTATTTTTTATTTCTTTCTTGCGTTGATTGCCTGGGTTTTTTTTTTATGAGTCACTGGGAGATCCAAATTGACTCTCTGACTGTTTAATTTCACTTGAAAACCTTCATGCTTTTTATTTTTTCCATTTTTCCTTTGATTGTCGCACCCTTCTTTGAGGGAAAGTGCGACGATATAGGATTGGTGCACTCTATCTTTAGCCACAATGCAACCTCATTGCACTGTACTATTCTCTGGACTGCGATGATCTAGGGTCGTCGCGTTGTGCTCGCTGGTAGCCCGTGACAATTGTGAAATTTTTTAGCTTTTGGTGGTTTTCCTTACCCATATCTGTGATAAGTGGTTGGGGTGATTTGTTGGGTCTGGTTACAGTCTACTTGGCAGTCTTTGAATCTGCTTTCAACCATCTTTGCTTTGTTTTAGCTTGTTTTCTTTTGAAAGATTTGATCTCTTGATTTGAGTGTCTTTCAGTTACAAAGCATTGTTTTTCTTTAGAATTGTTTAGTGAAAGAACACTTCTTTTATTGAATATTTCATGTTACAAGAGAAAATTTGTTTGGGTTGCTTTGCTTTTTTAGAGATTCACTATTGCTTTTAGCTATCTTTGAAACAAAAAAATTTAATTTCTTGTTGTGCATTAGATTAGGGGAATCCTTGCATTTGAAGTAGCGAAATTGCATGGTTTTTGGCATTTTGGGTCTTGAATTCTTAAAAAAACTCCCCCTAATGGTGGGGGGGCAAGAATCGTGTATTGGTGTATAGTCTCTTTGGCTCATTTCTTGAAGATCTTGATATTAATGAGTTTAATAAAATTTTGGGACATTGTGCATCTGGGAATGATAAACATTTTCTCCTTCTCGTAATATAGCTTTCATCGAAGTGAAATATTTGCATTCTTATTTCTTTGCATTGTTTAGAGTCAGTTAAAACATCATTTAGTCTGTGCCATTTTCCTCTTGAGTAAACAACAGCCTTAAAATAAAGCACTTATAAAAATTGATTAGACATTTTTATATTTTCTGGTAACAAACCTACATTAGATTAGTTGTAGGGATTTGGAATAGGTGTGAAAGATAAATTTCCAAAGATGCAAACAAACATAGAATCTTGTGTTAGGGAGTAGTGAAATCCACTTGCTATATTGTTTCATGGGAATCCCTTCTAACAAAAGGGTCAATCACTAGGTCACATTAGGGCTGACAGAGTTACTCACCCTTCTTTGTTGGTCTTAGTGTAGATATTGCACATATGATCTGGGGTCACTTGAGAAGAAAATCATGTGGGGACATTCTCGAGTTGATTTAGGGCTTAGATACCCTGCCCTTGCACATGGATCAAACTGTCGATTGCTTCCCTAGGCATCATTGTTGTAATGGGTAACCTTAGTAGCCTATCCATTTAGGATCTTTACACAAGGTGACTGTGGAGGGGCAAGTCTTCATGGTACCTGGAATCGACGTTGGCCAAAATCACTCGGGATCCTTGGAGGGTATACCCATGATTATGTGTGGGAGCTTGCACCAAGGTGTAATTTCGTTAAGCAGGTCGTCAACATAACTTTTACACCCACTCTATCTCAACCCCTTCTTACATTATTCTTGCGGCATTCTATTTCATCACCAACTAGTGCGCTCATTGTGAGAAGGTTTTGTGTATTTGCTTGCTTACTAGATTTTTAGCATGTGTTGTTTATTTTCCCTAGCAGACACTAGGTTGGATCTGTTTTTAATGGCAATAGTTCTCGAAATGACCAATGAAGCAACCCCTTCTCTGGGGGATCCTTTTTTTTTTTTTCCTTCTTACGGAAACATTGGTCCTCCTCACATCGCTACTTTGAGCCCTCCATGTCTCACAATTAGATTATCAGTATGGTTTTTCCCCACTCAGGTAATCCCGAATGTAGCTAGTGCTTTGGCTGTAATCACTTCCCCCAAAGAACATCAACCTCATGTTGATCCTTCACCTTCTTCACCAATAAGATATTCTTCTCCTTCTTCACTTGCAAGGTCTTCTTCCATTTCATCTTCTTCACTAAGTGAAAGAAATGAAGATAGTAACTTAGTGGATAAGAAGAATAAGAAAAGGAAGATTAAGAATAAGAAAAATAAGCAAGGTTCAAAACTTCCAACCACTGCCGGACATGTTGGAAAACAAACAGTTACTGATAATCGTGTTGGGAGTGTTGATGATGCCAATATCACCCAAACAAACCGTAAAACCAAGTACCCTTGCAGGCTTTGTAAGGGTAGCCATTTTCTTAAATATTTCCCTGGTCTAGCCAAGGTTATAGAAGCATGGTCTACATGCCATCGCCAACCCATGTTATCAGCCTCTGAACAACATGTTGATGACCTCCCGTCAACTAGTCAGGATACCATTGGGAAGAAGAAAAGTAGAGTCAAGTTCCCGCATATATTATATGAAGGGAGTCATCAAACTCAACTTTTCCCTCGTATGGAAGAAGCCTCAAAATTACTGGAAGATATGACTCTTTGCCAGACTCAACTTCTGGTTGCTTACTGCAGTATTACTTTCAACCCACCTATAGTTGATGGAATGATCAATCCAGTCCCTTCGTCAGTTAGTTTGGTTGATCAGGTAGTCAATCTGCTCACGTCCTTAGTTGAGCTGGTTGACAAAGTGGTCGATCTGATCCCATCCTCGGTTGATCCCACACTCCCGTTAGAGGGTGAAACCCAAGCGATTGATATGTTTCCATCCATCGACCCCATTCTCCCCTTGGAGAATGCAAATCAAGTGGTCGATATGATCTCGTCATCGATCGATCCTACTCTCTCGTTAGAGAGTAAACCTAATATTGCCCACGTTTTTCTCGTTGATACAGAATCTACCGTGTCAGGGGTAATTCCCCCTTCTCCCGTGGAACCTCCTCCAAGTAATGAGATCAATATTTTTTATTTGGGTGTACTAACCTTGTCTTTCCTCTCACATTCCTTTCAGTATTGTAGTATAGGTTTGTGGTCGGGACGTTCCTTAGACATTGATAGACGAAGGTTCCTCAATTAGTATTTTGTCCTCTATTGCTTGGCAAGATTTGGTTTATCCTCAGCTTGTGCCACTTACACAGAATCTGTTGGCTTTCAACAGAAGAACCAGTCAACCTTTAGGGACCCTTCCTTAGTTTCTCGTGACTTTGGGAGGGAAAATTGTTTTTATTGACATCATGGTAGTCCAAGACCCCTTGAATTTCGATTTACTCCTTGGGGGAGATTATGTCTATGCCATGAAAGCTATCATGTCCACTCTTTTTCGTGTGATATATTTCCCTCATGATGGAAGAGTGGTGACTATTGATCAACTTTTGTTTGTTGGCCTTGACTTGACCGTCAACTAGATGAATTCTCTGAATAGTTCATATACGCAATCGGTATCACCCCTACCACAGGTCAATTATGTGGCATTTTCTCCCATGCCTTCAACTATTGATGCAGATGAGCCTCTCCATGTAAGCTTAGTCTCTTTTGACTTAGATATGGTAGTTGACATGTTGATCTCTTCAATAGGGCTTTTAGAGCCTGATCTCCTTACCCCTATCACGACCCTCGACATGTGTTCCTTCCAGAGTGTGTTTCTTCCTTCAAATGAAGATCTCTTGGAAGCCATGACTGAGTTTTTTCCCTTGACATGGTGTCCTTCTAGAACATTGTCCTCTTGGAATCCATGATCAAGAAGATTCTTTTGAGCATGGTTTTCTGATTTCAAGATCATTAAAAAATGAAACTAGTTTTGAGCATGGTTTTCTTATTTCAAGCTCGTTAAAAAATGAAACCAATTACGAGGATAGTTTTTGCGTCTTTGTGGTAGCCTCGTTAAAAAATGAAACAGAGGTTATGAGGATAGTTTTAGCGTCTCTGTGGCCACCTCGTTAAAAAATGACACAGAGGTTACGAAGTCGCAAGCATAGTTTTCTCTGGTTCAAGCTTGTTTAAAAATGAAACCACCTACCTCAAGCATAGTTTCCTTTGGCTCAAGCTTGTGTAAAAATGAAACTAGGTCCAAGCATAGTTTTGTTTAGTTTTAAGCTTGTGAAAAAATAAAATCTATCCCAAGCATAGTTTTTTTTTGTTTTAAGCTTGCATAAAAATGAAAACAATCCTGAGCTTAGTCTTTTTTCTTTCTCGTGCTCGTAAATCAATGAGAATGTAACCGAGTAAACTTTTATCACTTTTTCGGACTCGTAAAGGTTATACGAAAAAGAAAACCCCTGGAGTTCCCTTTAAGCTCTTTTCAGACTCTCTAAACATGAAAACATTGATAAGCTATATTGTTCTTTTCACGCTCGTTAAAGTATTTTAAGAAAACGTTCATTGAGCAGTATTTTATCTCTTTTTCAGTCTCATTAGACTACTTTACAAAAAAGGACATTTTGGAGTTTCCTTTAAGTGTTTTTCAGACTCTCTAAACATGAAAAACCCCTGAGTTTTCTTTATTTGGAATCGTAAAACAAACATCGAAAGGCCCATATGGGACCGAACCACTCCTTCCTAGGGTTTTTTAAATATACTCTGAGGGACTCATCCAAAGGATGAGCTTACAGTTAAAGCATATGTTATCCTCCTCAAGCTTGTGTAAAAATAAAGAGGTACTCACCAGAAGTGGTGGGGGGGGAATTTGGAAAGAAATGTGTCTAAACCTGTGTTTTATGGAAGTAAGTCACTTTTGAACATGATGACCTTTCACTTGATTTGTGTCTAGCTTGGAAAATCCTCTTTCCTCTTGATCATACTCCTTTATAAGATTAGAAATTGGTCTGTGATCCATGTTGTTGAGTCAGTGTTTCCAAGACAGTTGTCGTGTCATCAATATGTTCAAAGAAAAGTTCAACCAGGAAATCCTTCTATTGTGTCGACCATTTTTGCAGTCCTTAATCCTTCTATTGCATCGGCCATCCCTGAGTCAGTCCTGAATCACAGGTTACTTTGATCTACTTCAAATCTTGTTACCTATTTCGCATCATTGATGGGGGATACATTAAGGCCCTCCTATGACGAGTCTTTTCCTGTCGAATTCAACTCATTATCCAGGAATTATACTTATAAACTAATTTGTATCCTGGAACTTGCATGCCTCAATGGCAGGTTTCCTCACTTTCGACAGTGGGTTTTCATTATTGACCCCTGATCGAGAGATTTCGTCGATTGTTTGACTTTAAATCATAAATTCACA
The DNA here is from genome assembly GCA_032191745.1 of Picea mariana. Classification (NCBI taxonomy): domain Eukaryota; kingdom Viridiplantae; phylum Streptophyta; class Pinopsida; order Pinales; family Pinaceae; genus Picea; species Picea mariana. The sequence continues at coordinate 59,188 of JASDQU010739524.1, read as the reverse complement.
CCCGTTGGATTGTACTAGTGTACCTTAGGATTCATTGACATTAATGGTGATTTCCCTTGCACTTGTTAACGGTATTCACTAATGATCGGCAATCAAGTGGTTTCTACCATGTTCGACTTCATCACATGTATTTGCATGGTTCGATTCGTACTATAGAGTGACAGAGAAGAAGACCCTGGATATTTTCTGACAGATGCAGGTTGCATTGGAGTATATTCATATTGTACTTTTGCATAGATCCATAATGTATGTCTCATGGCTATGTTCAAATTTGATTTTTTAACACATAGATCCACAGTGTATTTTGGTGGCTATGTTCAGATTTTAGTCATAATGGCATGGATCCACAATGTATGTTTGGTGGCCATGACCTATATTACTTGACATGGATCTTTGCATGTCAGCATTTATTATTTGAGTCATTTGTATTTTGAGTATGTGAATGCCTACCTCAATGATGATATATTATTGTACTTTATTTCCTTGTTTGTTGGCAGGTTTCCGACTGACATGTTCCTTGTTCCCTACACACACTCGACAAAGTATTTCAGCTATCACTCTATTCTAACTTCATACTTTTGGGGGCTCTCTAATACACATTATTTTCGTCACCCCTATGACCATTAACGATGTAAACCTATCCTTTGTATTTAGAAGGATCAAAGGGTGAAAGGGTGACGACAAGGACACACATTGGGAGGAACACTACCAAGGACCAGCGGAATGGAATGATCATGGGGGCCATAGGATGGGGGGAGTCCTTATTTATGTTTTAGTAACATCAAATAGGTACTTCCATGTGGGAGTCATCCTTATTACCTCTTAGAACCTTAGGAAATTCACTTTATTAAGTTATTAATAAAGTGAATGTAGTTTTGTAATAAAGTGAGTTTAATTTAATTAAATGCCTAAGTATTTGGCATTAGTAATTAAATTAAGTCCTAGTCATTAGATCTAAAGTGAATGCAAGATTAGATCTCAATCATTGATCACTTTATGAGATCTAGGGTTTTGGACTTAGGGATCTCTCATTGATTGGGTGGAGAAGGAAATTCATCCAAGTGTGGAGGGTAGGGGCCAAGGATAGGAGCAAAGGGTTAGCTAGGGAGATAACATCCAACTAGAAAGATCAAAGGACTGATCTTAAGGTTTGTGGGGCTTGACTATTTGTTTTGTATTCCTCAGCTGGGCCATTTTCCCAGGATGGGAGCCCAGAATAATAATAATAAATCTAATAGAGCTGGTTTTCCCTTCAGGGTTTTTCCAAGGGTTATTTACCCAGAAATATATTGTGCAATGTGTTTTGGTTCCCATTTTATTTTCTTTTGTTGTAATATTTAGTTGATAACCCAACTGTGCATCTATTTAATAAATTAGTTTTATTTGGGATTAATTGTCAGAGTTGGGTTACGTGAAATTAACATGGTATCAGAGGTGTGAACTCTAAATAAAACCAGGTTGCATAGATCGATATTTTAGTAGCACAAATTTTTTATTTATTTTTTCTTTGTAGGCTGGAGGTGCGGTTTTAATATGAAATTTAAAAAGTAAAAATAGGTACGGTACGACAGTCGTACAACAACCGTACAACGTATGACCACTCTACTGCAAAAAAGATCCACAATCTATTGAAGTGTGAGAGCAAAGAGATTGTCGAGGTGTTTCTAAGAGTGGATCATGTTGGTTGAATGAAGGCATGAAAGGTTGGGAACAAATTGTGGGTTGTAGTTGTTAGATGTTGCTACCACAACCACTGTTTTCTAGCTGCAACCGAAAAGGAATTAGATCACACGAGTTGTGTGATACGATGGCAAGAGACAACTATGGGTGGGCAGAAAAGAGTGATGGATGTGGAGCTGGGGTGGTGGAGTAAGACGCCAAGGGAGGATGACCGTGTACAAAGGCTAAATGCTGAGGTGGACAACAAAGAATCGACGAGTAGAGATTAACGACTGGGAGTAGCGCATAAGTGATGCAATAGGAAGAGAAGATGCAAGACTGCAGAGGAAGACATAAAAAAAACAAAAATAGACCAACCAGTCGTCAACCAGCTAGAGAGGCCACCAACTATACAACAACTACTAGGAATAGTAGGTCAGTCGTCGACAAGACAACCAACTCAACATAGCAGCCCCAAAATTTGCCAAACAACGCCTAGAAGAACTTGGATAGTTGTAGAAGGTTGTGGACAACCTCGGGTGACCTTAGGCAAGGGTTCATAAAGAGGGCATGGTTCTGGGTAGTAGGCAACAGGTCCAAGCAGCAAGAAATGAGCAATAGATCCGGGAAGTGGGAAATAGGTCTCGGGCAACTAAACAAATTCCTTGTTTTTTGTGTCTAAGGGGTTAGGCACATTTTTTTCAATTTTTTTTAAATAATATCTTGGAGATGGAAATTGATGGGTTGAGGTATGAGGACCTATTGGAGGGAAATATAAATTTTTTCTTGGAAAGCGTGGATTATGTTTCTCCTAGGGGAGAAAGGACCGTGGAGTCATGTAGAGACCGCAGTGACTGCGTCAATAGATCCTACAGAGCTGGCCAAGAATGAGACAAGGGAGGCCAAGGCAATTTAGATGATCTTAGATTTGGTGAGGGATCATCTTATACCTCACCTATATGACACAAATTCAACCGATGTGATGTTCTCAACTCTGACAAATCTATTTCAGACTAAGAAAGAGAATTGAAAGTCGATATTGAGGGACCGACTCAAGAAAAACAAGATTTCCACAATTGATTCAGTGACTAGTTATCTCAACAAGATCACTCAGGTTCATGATCAGCTAGGGTAAGTCAGCAAGACAATCACATATGTAGATTTAGTGTGGGTGGCCTTGAATAGTTTCATCAAGCCTTGGACTTCATTCATTGAAGGCATCTGTGCTCGAGAGAAGCTTCCAAACTTCAAGTGATTGTGGGATGATTTCATGTAAGATGATACTTTTCGAGAGGCTCTAGGAGGTTTGTAGGAGGATAATGATGTTGGGAACCTTGCACTTGTTAGTCAGGAAAGGAAGGGCAAGGGGAAGGTCAGGATGAACACAGGTGGAGATTCATCTTCACAAGTTGGCATAGGGAAGGACCTAAGTAAGGTCAAGTGTTTTCATTGTCATAAGAAGGGACACTATGCTTCACATTTTCCGAAGAGGAAGAAGGGTGAAAACAAGACACAACTAGATGTAGTTGTGTCACAAGGGCTCAAGCAGATGAGTATTCCAAGAAGTTTGAATAGATAGAGTTCTTACTTGTTTCCCAGACTTCCTTGGAAACCATATGAGCTGGTGCATGGATAATAGATAGGGGAGTCGCATGTCATATGACACAAGCACATGAGTTGTTTGAGATCTTCACAATGTCGGACTTAGATGTGCATGTGGAAATTGGTATGGACCCCAAGCATGCAGTAAAAGGATATGGGACAATTCCATTCTAGATGGAGTTAGGAGACGTGTTGAGAGTAATGGATGTGATATGGGTGCCAAAACTCTAGAGGAGTGTGCTCTCAGTCTGAACGATTGAGAAGAAAGGATTTGATGTACTATTGCAAAATGGATAGGTGTTAATCAATCCCAAAGGATCTATCTCAGACACAATAGCTATTCTTGAAGTTAGAGAGAGAAACTTGTATAGGATAAAGGTCCAGCCTATGTGATATTTGGAAAGCAATAGAGTGACAGAGGACAAGGAGAAAGTAGCTCTGAAGGTTGATAATATCAGAGGGAGTCAACTTTCATGTTTAGGTGGGAAGGATCAACGTTCCAAGTCTTCTAAGGATTCATGGTACGAGATGACTATGCAGGATGCTCATGAGCAAGAGGCTTCTAGGAGAATGATTAGNGGATTCATGGTACGAGATGACTATGCAGGATGCTCATGAGCAAGAGACTTCTAGGAGAATGATTAGAGGGAAATATTCGATGAAGGGTTCAAGCGAGATGATAGGGATAACTTTCATTTTAGAGGGAGAAACCATTCAGTTTGATTGGAGAGAAACTATGGTAGAAGATTTGATAGCGAAGAGAGAGCCACCTCAAAGTGGTATAATTACCTTCCTCGCTAAGAGGGAGTGTTGGTGTTTTAGTAGAATTGGAAAGGTACCTCCACATGGGTTTGTTTCAACACATGGGATTCGTCCTTATTACCTCTCAGAACCTTAGGAGATTCACTTTATTAAATGATTAATAAAGTGAATGTACTTTTGTAATAAAGTGAGTTTAATTTAATTAAATTCCTAAGTATTTGGCTTTAGTAATTAAATTAATTCCTAGCCATCGGATTTTAAGTAAACACGAGACTAGATCTCAGTCGTTGATCACTTTAGGAGATATAGGGTTTTGGAATTAGGGTAAAATCAAGGTTATAAAAGGAATCCTATGTGAGAGGGTGATATTAAATAGATACACATAGTGAGAGAGTGAGCTCTCATTGATTGGGTGGAGAAGGAAATTCATCCAAGTGTGGAGGGCAAGGGTCAAGGATAGGAACAAAGGGGTAGCTAGGGAGATAACAACCAACCAACAAGATTGAAGGATTGATATTGAGGTTTGTAGGGCTTGTCTATATGATTTTTTTTATTCCTCAAGTGGGAAATTTTCCCAGGAAGGGAACCCAAAATAATAATAATAATCTCATATATTTTGTTTTCCCTTTGGGGTTTTTTTAGGGGTTATTTACCCAAAAGTATATTGTGCAATGTGTTTTGGTTTCCATTTTATTTGCTTCCATTCTAATATTTAGTTAATAACCCTATTATCCCCTAAACTAGGGATAAATAAGGATATCACGTCTCGAGGCCCACATGCCCTAGACATGGAGTACCGAGAGCTCGACGACTTAAGCATGTACCCGGAGGGACCCTCTTTTGTTTAGTGCAGTCCATTTATCAGCAACATCAGTATCCATCCAACGAGCATTGTCTTGAAGTAGCAGTAAGTCTTTCTCCTTGAGGTAATGAGTCTGGGTATCATGGTATGTGTCACTCTAATTTTTGAAGCACTTGAATATGTTGCATTGAATTCTTCTTCATTTCATGACGTTTTCTTGGAAATTATTCTCTTTGCCTTGTTCATACCTGGAGGGGTGACATGGTGCCTTAGTAAGTTGATATCCCTTCAGGATGGGTTGCCACTGGGTGGGTCTGTGAAAGTCCATCATCCGTTCCCTCCATATTTACCACTTTCCATATCTATTCTTCTCATCTCCCCTACCTTTGTTTGGGCATTGGGATTGGATACACTAGGAAGGGTTGTAACTTACGTCGTGGGAAGGAGGGGATAAAGGCCCATAGGGTAAAATTAGATGGCAAGAGTTAAAATCCAATATTGAAACCTTTGAGATGCTTCACCTAGGGATCCCCGAGAAAGAAGTGGAAATATTCTCAGTAATAAAAGAGGACGCATAATATACATAAACACTCAAGGTACCAGTTGATGGATAGGAGGTCTCATCACGAGCTGACCTATTATGACCATGGGCATGTAGCAGTATGACACTACCACCTATCCAGTCACCAAACCAGGTTAGTGGCTCTTGGTGGCATAGCCAAGAGAAATGGGGTCTCATCATGATCCAACCTTCTCATCTCTGTGAAATGTTTTTGGATAACTTTGTAACCTTTGGTCATCAAGCCATGACAGTGGCCCTCAACTATTCCCTTGAAGCACAAAAGAAAAAGATCAAAAGTGATAGAGCTAAGAGTAAAAGGCAACGAATGGGATAGGAAACAATAACATTTATGACAAGGTGCAACTCACCCTCTACAAAGGCACCCACATGTAAGATTTTACATTTCGATGTTATCACATTCTCCCTATGCCAAAACACTTACCACATACCACCTTATACATTTACATGATCTGGACTAGATCCCGCCTGGGAAACACCCCAAACTTAAGAGAGGTTAGCACAATAGAAGGCCATGAGACCTTCTGCAAACCTAACTTGTAAAATTGCAAAACGTCTTTGAGAATTTGTCTGGGTTAAAGGGGGGTTTGATGCACATGTTTTCCTGGTGGACAGGTACACAAGAGGGATTGATTAACTCAGAACTTCATGGTGACTTAAAGCCCACAAATGGATGTTGTAACCCCAGACATGGGTAAGAATATATTGAATATTTTCACTAGGAAGAAGGAAGGATGTTTCCTTTGGAGGCACCCCAACAGACCTAGACCCAAGGGGATCTTGCTCTTCCACATTGATGTTGGCCCTAGACATCACCATCATGACCTTGGATATTATCCAGAGCTAGGGTTTTTCTTTTAGGCATTTATGAGCCTAGTGGCACTTGTGGGATTCATCTAGGGCCTCTGGAGACCAAGACCCTACCTTTTAGGCTCAACATTCTACCATAGGGCCTCAATGTCACCCTAGAAGGGAACAACATCACCCTTGGAGGTGTATTTAGATGCTAATTAATTTTATTTATGTCAAATTTGAATTTATTTATAAATTGGACAGGTCATCTTTATTTTGACCTAAAATTAATTAAACGTCAAAGATTTTGTATAAATAAACATAAATTACTTTCATTTTACACATAAAAACTCCTCACACAAGAGGATAGGTCTGAAATTTGCGCCCTAGTAAGGGTTGTTGGCTGAAATTGTGAGGCACACTCTTGTATAAGGCTAAGTGTTTTCAAGTTGGATCAATCTTGGAAGCTTTTATGGTGATCTTGTATGGTATTTTTCATGATTATTATTGGTGCAAGTAAGTAAAATCTGCATTTTGTCATCTATTGAATGATTTATGTATGGTTTTGTTTTCTCATAAAAGATTATGAAATTGCATGGTATACTTAATGCTTGAAGTAAGGAACTTAAATTGCTACCTTCTTACTTTCTATTTGCCAAGCTTTTCATTGAATTGATCTAGTGACTAGTGAAACCCTAGAGCTCTAAATTGCTACCACTCTAAGGTCTTGACCTAGTTATCTTTGCCTAAGTTTTATCCCATAAGAATCCTAAGGAGAGCAAGGTGTTAAGGCCTAGAATTTCCTACACCCTAGTATCTTGTTTCTTGAGGTAAATGCATAGGGGGAATTAAGTTACTACTTCTCCTATGCATTCTCCCTCTTAGACTTTTGTGCATTATCAAAATTGAATTGTAGCCTTTGAAGATGCCATCCACTTGACTCCATAAGCCCTAGAAGGAACTAGTTCTTTCCTCTCTCTTGTTTAAGGATTGATTAAACACTCAAACACTCTTCTCCTAAGATTTTACTAATTATTTCTAACCCTAGTTTAGCCTAGATCACTAACTTATTTGTTGTTGTTATAAATGACTGCTACAACCATCTAAATGCAACAAAATTTTCTGCATAATTGACTTTGAATGCTAGCTAAACACTTCATAAGTTTCTTATGGCATTTGATTATCATTCTTCTTAGTAAATGCTATCTTTTTACTGTATTTTCAAGCAAATCTAAGGAGTATTTATTGCAATTGTTACATTTTATCAATTGTTGTTGTAAACTTATTAACTGCTGCAAATTTATATCAGCTAGCACTTATTGTCATTGTCCATTATGTCTTGAGGTGTTATTATCATATTTGTACCTAGAATTATTGTATATGCATACTATATTGTATTGTTATGGGGAGGTACATCAAGCACTTCATTAACCTCATCTTTGGGACACATATTTAGTGACTTTGGTAACTAGTGAGAGGGGGGAATATATCTTGAACACAACCCTAATTTCCCATCCCTTTAGGTTAATGGGGACTCCTCCCCTCGGGGAGAACTTGTCTATCCCTATAAATCGGGGATTTCCTATTAAGGTGACAGTGATAGGATATCATGTTAGTTACACCAATCTCCCTTACTTACCTTAGGATTTGGGCAAGTACAAATTGTGTGATAAAAAATTTAGCGTTGTTTCCAGGGAACATTGAGTCAATTTTCCTCGAACAACACTTTTGCAGTAAGCCTTTTTCTCAAAGCCTTTCACTTTTCAAAGCTTACTTGGTGACTCCACTGAGGGTGATTCCCTATTTTTCTTTTGATGATACCTAGAAGGATTATATTGCGACTCCACTAATTATTAAGCCAAACATGGCTTATTAATGGGACCTAGCTAATTTAAACACTTGGATATGAGTGAAATATCAGGGTATCCCTGACAAATGCCTCCAAGGTATGTAAAATGGATTCCTAAATTCACTGGTAGTGATGAAGAGAATGTTGAGGACCATATACGTGAATTTTGGGCCTTCTTTCAACTCCATCCTATTAGTGATGACGCTGAGGATCTGAAAATGAAGCTTTTCTCTGCCACTCTTCATGATAATTTCAGGAGATGGTATGATGACCTCCTTGATTCTAGTATTACATCCATGGATCAATTAGAAGAGGTCCTCCTCAAGAGATGGAATATCAAATAGGATCCTATTGTGTTTCTAAAAAAACTTAACCACATAAAGAAGATTGAGAATGAGACCGTTAGGGAGTTCCATACCAGATTCTAGAAGATGTCATGATAAATCCCTAGAACCTATCGACCTGGACCCTAGTTCTTCATTTTCCTTTATACCAAGGAATTATTAAGACAATCATAATTCATGCTCGATAAAAAGGGTCCAAGGTCAATCCAAGAATCTTATGACATGGCCACATAATTTGAAGCCAGCATATCTTCATCCAAGGAAGAACAATCCTTTGTTCCAGAAGTCAAGATTTGTGAGCCCAAAGATACCCTAGATATTCCTAAAAGAATACCTTTCCTTGAGACCTCTGTTGAAGAATTCCCAAAGGGGTTGGAACAAGACATCAATCAATAAGAGATTGAGGAGAGGGATATTGATGAAGGTTACCAATCCCATGGTGACAAACAATAATTTACTCATGCTTCTAGCAAGGATAATGAGAACCTAGTTGAAAAGAGAGAGCCTGAAGATATTAAACATGATGATGAAGTATTAATGTGTGCTACTCCCTCTGATGAGGCCATCCCAAATTATTCCTCCTGCACAAGAAAAAGAGGATGATGTTACTCACTTTCCTTTTCAGGTTTTTGATGATGCCTTGTTTTATGATTTGGAGGGTGAAGAAGTGTTAGAGGATCCCTTGGATGTTTCAAATCCTTCATGTTATGATAAAAGTCATGATGTAATTGATAATATTGATGAGTTCATGCATGTTGGAAGATGTAAATGGGATGTAATTGGTTTTGATGAGGATCCCATATATGATATGGAGGGTCATTTCCATTTGTTTCCTTTACAACAATCATATGATGTTCCTAATAATTTTGACGTTTGGAATCAAGATGATGATATAATTACAGATATTTTCCAAGCACCCAAGGGTGACCTAGTTCTATGTTCTCCAAATGATTTTTAGTCATACCTTGAGGATTTTGATGAGTATTCATTTGAGCACTTGGATTTATTATATGAAGAGTATTATCAACCACCGTTATGATCAGATCTTGATAAGGGTAAGGACGTTGCTTTCCAAAAGAAGTATACTTATGAAAAGGTTTTCTATCTCCCTTCGATTACATTACCTCGTTATGTCACTAAGGATGCAGTTGGGAAACATGTCCTGTGTCCTAAGTTTTCTATAGGGAAGAGCCTTCTTTTAGAATTCAATGGTAGGTTGAATACCTTAAGAAGAAGTTTGTTATCTCAGTATTTCATCTTTCCCTTAAAAAATTGCCAATCATCCTCTAGATTCTTGCTAGTCCCTTCCTAGACCTCAAGATGTGATGACGTCCAAGGTAGAAAACCTTCAAAATATTTGAGTCGGTGTTTTGAGCCTTTGATTTTTCACAATCCCTTCTAAGATGGATTGAGCACTTTCCTAGAAGTGTAACTTGGAATAATTGTTTCCCTCTCTCCCGCCTCCATGAGCTAGAATTTACGATTTCCGATGATATGATACATGCTCTAACTCATGTTATTTTTGTGCTTTACTTGTAATTATTTTGGTTTATGATGAAGCATAGAGGCAAATATTATGAGATATTGCTAGGATGGTTTCACTAGTTATTGGAATACACCTAGCATTCAACCAACAAGTAAGTAGAGGTAGGTAGGAATTTGCATCCATTGTATATACCATTTGCATATCATGTTAGCATAGTTGTAGTTGCATTTCCATATTGTTTTGTTTCATTATGTATATATGCATGCTCATGATTATATGCTAGATTAGAGATGATCTTTATTTGTTTATTATATCATATATGAACAAGGGGTGATATCACCACCCTAAGGATTACTAATATCCTTTGTTGATATTTAGCAGGGACAAGTCATACGAGATATGTTGAGGTTCTCATGTGCTATACGGTGAGCACATGTCCCCAAGTTGGAGCCAGATGTTATCCCCTAGCCTAGGGATAACTAAAGAGATCATGTCTTGAGGCCCACAGGTACTAGACATGGAGTACCGAGAGCTGGACGACTTAAACATGACCTTGGAGGGCCTCTCTTTTCTTCAGTACAGTCCATTTATCAGCAACAACAATATCCATCCCACGAGCCTAGTCTTGAAGTAGCAGTAAGTCTTGCTCCATGAGGTAATGAGTCTGCGTATCATGGTATGTGTCACTCTGATTTTTGAAGCACTTGAATATGTTTCATTGTATTCTTCTTCATTTCATGACATTTTCTTGGAAATTATGCTCTTTTCCTCGTTCATACCTGGAGGGGTGACATGGTGCCCTAGTAAGTTGATTTTCCTTTAGGATGTGCTTCCACTGGGTTGGTCTGTGAAAGGTCATCATCTGTTCCCTCCATACTTACCACTTTCCATATGTATTCCTCTCATCTCCCCTACCTTTGTTTGGGCATTGGGATTGGATACATTAGGAAGGGTTGTAACTTACCTCGTGGGAAGAAGGGGCTAAACGCCAAGAGGGTAAAAGTATCTAGAAAGAGTTAAAATCCAATATTGAAACCTTCAAGATGATTCGCTTAGGGATCCTCGAGAAAGCAGTGAAAAAATTCTCAGTAAGAAAAGGGGACCCGTAAGATACATAAACACTCAAGGTACTAGTTGATGGATAGGAGGTATCATCATGAGCCGACCTATTATGACCATGGGCATGTAGAGGTATGACACTACCACCTATCTAGTCACCAAACCAGGGTAGCGACTCTTGGTGGCATAGACAAGAAAAAGGGGGTCTCATCATGAGCCAACCTTCTCATCTCTGTGAAATGTTTGTGGATAACGTTGTCACCTCTGGTCATCAAGCCAAGACATTGGCCCTTAACTATTCCATTGAAGCACAAAACAAAATATAAAAAATGATAAAGCTAAGAGTGAAAGGCAATGAACAAGATAGGAAACAATAACATTTATGACAAGGTGCAACTCTCCCTCTACAAAGGCACCCACAGGTAAGATTTTACGTTTCCCTGTTATCACATGCACCCTATGCCCAAACACTTACCCCATACCACCTCATACACTTGCATGATCTGGATTACATCCCACCTAGGAAACACCCCAAACTTAAGATAGGTTAGCCCAATTTTATTATCATTCTACTTAGTAAATGTCATATTTTTACTGTCTTTTCAAGCAATTCTAAGGAGTATTTATTGCAATTGTTACATTTTATGAATTGTTGTTGTAAACTTATTAACTGCTACAAATTTATATCAGCTAGCACTTATTGTCATTGTCCATTGTCTCTTGAGGTGTTATTATCATATTTGTACCTGGAATTATTGTATATGCATACTATATTGTCTTGTTCTAGGTAGGTATATCAAACACTTCATTAACTTCATATTTGGGACACATATTTAGTGACTTTGGTAACCAGTGAGAGGGGGAAATATATCTTGAACATAACCCTAATTTTCCATCTCTTTAGGTTACCAAGGACTCTTCCCCTGGGGTAGACCTTGCCTATCCCTAGAAAGCGGGGATTTCCTATTAAGATGACAATGATAGGATATCCTATTTGTTACACCAATCTCCCTTACTTACCTGGGACTTTGGGCAAGTATAGATTGTGCGATAACAAACCCAACTATGCATCTATTCAATAAATCAGTTTTATTCAGGATTAATTTTTGGTGTTGGTCTATGGGAAATTAACAACACGTAAATCAAGGAACATACACCACATACCTTCTTTCTTGAGTACCATGACGATGTGATAATAATAAGCCATGGTACTAGGATGTATGAAACCTGTAGCTGACAATTCTTAAATAATTTTCTAATTTTCAGTTTTTTGGGCGAATGGGTGACGATAATGATGAATGTTGGGAGGAAGACCAGCAAGGACAAGCAGAATGGAATGATCATGGGGGGCACAAGAGGGTGGGAGTCTTTGGGGGTTGTCAAAAACATATTGGTGTTTGGAAAGGATAAGCTACAAGTCAGGATGAACAATGGGGGGAGGGGGGAGTCTCAACTGCTTGAATGGCATGGAATTGGGAAATAATGCCAAAATGACCTTTTTTGAGGAGTTTCTCCATTCGGTTTGAACTACTAATATTAGGGGAACCTGTCGTGATGCCTTGGAATTAGTACTATTGTCCATCTTGTTGGAAGCTCATGTATAATTCTCTGAAGTCCATGGTGATGGGGCCTAGAGTGCATAACCATTCAACACCTAAAACAATGTTGCAACTTCCCATGTCAATAGAAAACATGCGGGATTTTAGGTAACTGCACATTTTCACAATGACCCCCACATTTCATGGAATGACCATTAACAATCATGATTTGGAATTTATTGATTGCATAGATATAACAAAGGGTCTCTTTAGCAATTCAACAATGAATACACTTATGGGTGTTGTCGTTGTTGACTAGGATAATGACTTTTCGATTCTTGATACACCTAATTAACCTAAGGATTTAGGGAGTAGAGATACCCATGAGGGCATTCAGAGAGATGAGTGGTTCAAATTCTAGTGGATCGACAACCGAACTATGATCATCGGTCGAGGGCAACGCTTCTGTAGGGGAAACATCACCATCCTCTTCAAAAATTTCCATAGAAATGACCATAAAAGCCTTTTGTTCCTTGCATTTGTGCGAAAATATTTTTCATCCCAGTTGTAGAAAAGACCCTTGAGTTGTTGTTCAACCATTTCAGCTTGAGATAATTTATGGATCTTAATAGGAGAGGAAGGAGGGGAAGGATTGGTTGGCCAGGAACATGGAATAAAGGATGGATTTTTGACTTGAAAAGAGACTAAACATAGTTACCAACTTAATGAGAACTCTACAAAGTTCTCGTTTTGGGGTGGGTCAAGTTTTTTACCCCATTTTTTAAAAATGGTGCTATCGGTAGCAACCCCCTTCCTTTTTAGGTGGTTTTTTGATATTTTAAATTTTTTGATACATAAGGTTTCTACTTATTTTTTAAATTCTTGTTTTTTCATTTATTTTCAAAGTGTTCAATTTTTTTTCTCAACGGTGTTTTTTCATCTATTTTCAAACTTTTCTATTTTTTTTTATTCAATGGTGTTTTTAATCATATTTCCATGCTACCCAGATGGGGTGACACGGGAAGAGAGCAGGATGACAATTGGCTAGGAAAGATGGCGAGGGGAGTTAATGTTCCAAGCCCCCACCCCCAGAGGAAATAACTCCCCATGAAGCACACTTTGATGAAATTTAACTTAGTGTGCCTGGACAAGCACTTGGAGGAGCACTCTAGCCAGGCCACAGGTACCAAGAGCCCGAACCAGTCCTGTCATCCTTCAATGGTGATGGGAGAGGCTTCAATGGCCCCCAGTGGCGTTAAAATTGTCCAAGGCATGTTCTTTCTCCTGTTTGCTGCAAGTTACCATTCAAGCACTGTGTCTCTCGGCCCTCCTGGATTCTCCACTCGTACTCTGTGTGTCATTCGAGTCTCCCCTAACCACCACCACCCCCCCACTACCCCCACGCTTCTTCCTACCATGCCCCGGGAACGATGCAAGCCCAGGCGAGCCACAAGAAACAAAATGCCATCACACATGACAATCGACTCACGGCCTCTCAACGAGCTCTGATTGCCCATTTTATTCACCCTCGCAAACACACCAGCAGCTCTCAATCCACCCTACACACCCCAAAAATGGAGACTCTTCCACCCTTGCTCCAACCCCAGACTCAAACCTCCTTGCGCACACCAAAAAAGGAGACCATGTCCCCCATAGTGCATTCTCCACCGTTGCCTCTTCATTTTCTGGCCAACACTTCGAAGGCAGAGACACCTCAGGGCCTCAACTTTGATAAAGGGGAGGCACCACCTTAGGTTAGCGAGTTGGAACGAAATTCCAGTTGAAACTTTCAGTATTTTTGTACAATTTTGTAAACAACATTACAACCATGATAGATCTATCATCGCTTGGAGCCACCTGTTCCGGTTTCCCTTATGTGGCAGGACAGGTGGTTGCCAAACGACTCACAGTTGTACACTCATGATATAATATAAGGTTCTTCTTTTATTTACAAAAGACAAAAAAACATATTTCCATGCTTCATCCAATGTTAAAAATGTTGTACACGATTTATTTTTTTAAATTAAGTTTTTTCATATAATTATGTGTCCTTAATTAAGTTATGGTTCCATACTTTTTAAATATAGTGGAAAATATCATTTTTAACACATTTTTTTACCTTTACTTCAATACATAGAAAACAGTTGTAGTTAAATAACACTATTTTTAAATATTTAGCAAAAACATATAATTCATTTTTTTTTG